>JAAGWI010032521.1:0-14412 GCA_012274505.1 Galium porrigens var. tenue
AAGTGGGGTCCTGTAAATAGTGCTGAATAGTGCTGAGAGTGGTGAGTATGATTGTAGGAAATGAATTGGAGTGGTGATTGAGTAGTGAAGAGTGATGGTGAGGAAGAGAAAGATATATTAATTTAATTGAAAAAAGTGGTGATGTGTGGTTTTTTGTGATTTCCCAAATTGTACATGCTCTAAATCGATTTCTTCTAAAGCGACGGCTGCCATACTAGGTAACCCTTTGACCTTGAATTTTTGTGGTAGAAATCACACGTGCATACGTCATGCTAATTTATCGTTTTCAAAGTCATTTAGGAGCACAGTAATTTGTATTAAGTTAAAATAAATTACACGATTAAAATATATATCAAGTCAACGAAAATTTACCCGAAAAACAAATGTTAATATCGAGATTCGTGTTGTAGAATATCCTAGCTACAGTACTAAGCAACCGTTTACCCGCAATGGCCGGTGCAGAGTTATCCGGGTATTTTGTCGGTGGTTCGTTTTTCACCGGATATCATGAGGTTTTCCCCTCAAATTACTACTACTACAAAATTAGACAATTGAATAACCGATTAAACAATTTTGAGTGTGAGAAAAGTAATATAGTCATTAAAATTTACGTTCGAAATTGTTTGAAATGATGAATAGTCGCCGTAATTTATGTCTACCGTTGACTCCAAATAATTATTCGAATTTACAGCTATTAAAATACATAAAAAACATATTAATTTTTCTTTAAAAAGAAATATTTTTAAAATAACATAACTTAAATTTTGGAAACTTAAATATTTAGCGTCTTTGATTGATTTTTTAAAATCAAACAGTGCCAAATTGAATAATTAATATGTAATAATATTAATATCTTATGATATATTATTGTATTAACCATAATATATATTTTAAAATTATATTTTTCAAAACTTTTTTACACCTATAAATAATATTAATAGTTATATTCTGGTGCATTTGATTTTGAAAAATCTAGCCAGGAACGAAAATAGTATATGACAATAGGAATAATCCAAATCACAAGGACACCTACCCTATAATCCTTTTTTAAAAGTTTGGTAATCTTTTGGTAGTTGAAGTTTGTTCATCTGATGGCGGCAATTTTATTATTTTAAGGAAAAGTATGCTTTGAATAAATTCAATTTGAATGGTCACATTAGGTTCAATTTTTTTGTCGGGTCGTGTTTGATTTAAGCACAAACTTAAGCTTATAATTTGCAGATGAGCCATCTTTTTCATACTTTAAAAAATTTAGTGGTCCTCATAGTCATGTGACTCATGTTTCAGTAGAACTTGCTCCGGCCTTTATTTGAAAGAATTTAGACTTGTATGATTTGGTTGGGTAGAACTTTATTGTTTGCTCTACTTGTTCGGATGATTAGATATCATCGGGCATTGAACTTTAGGATATTCAGATGTATTTCATTGACTTTTTTAGTTTAGAAATAGCGTGTTATCGCGCTTCAGATACAGTCTAGGTTTTTAACTTATTCTGTAATCTCACAAATTGCGATGAAATCATTATTAGAGTTTGGGGAGTCTAATAAATATCTCCACCAATGGGCTTTTAATTTTTTTTTAAAAAAAGTAGGATTTCCTTTACTTCTATATTCCTCATTTGGTATGCAAAAATAAATAAAACCAAATAATTTGGAATATGGAACATTATAGTTATGATCCTATATATATAATCTAACAAATAGAATCTTGCCAAAATTACATTTCTTGCATTTAATATATCGTTTTATTAGGAAAGTGCTGCATCTGAGGAATTTAATTATAAATGGTCTATTCATTGGGTCAAGAATTTAATCCCCTTTTTGTGCGTGGCTCTGAATTTTCAATTGTTTTCTCCTAATGGGACATCATCTCACTGAAATAAATGAGCTGAGGAGTACTGTGTAACACACAGATTCTGTTTGTTTTGTATTCAAATTTAGAATTATAGAGGGAATGTAAACAAAAGCTGGTTTGTTCTTCTTTTGAAAGGTGATGCAGTTCTTGCATATTCGAAAGATTGTTTCTTGATTGGATTAATTTGTCTGAAAATCATGATTCTGGAGAAAAGGCATGTTCTTGTTGGCATAGGATTTGATGGGCATGCAAGAGAATTGTTGGATTGGGCTCTTGAGAAAGTGGCTCAGTCTGGTGATTTTGTAGCAGCTCTTCATGTTTGCAGAAATTCAGGTAATTTGTGTTCGTCTGATCGCATGTTTAAGTGTGTTTGGGAAATTCGGTAGTTACCAATGGTGATGAATTTTGAATGCATTTTTTTTTTCAGATTCCACCTCAAAAGCTCAAGTCTTGATGGATGGATACCTTGCTGATTATCAAGAAACCTGCCTCCGAAAGAAGGTGGTTCTTTGATTCTTCTAAGGTTTCATTCATTTTGTACATTTCCAGCTGGTTAATATAGTTTTTGATCATTAAAATTTTGGGGAAATAATTTTACGTTTTAGGTTGGGATTTCTGTGGAGGTTGTGAAAGGCAGCTCAATCAGAAAGCTTCTGGTGAGGGAGGCGAAAAATCGATCTTCTGCAGTTGTAATTGTTGGGATAAACAAGAACAGCCCTTTAGGGTAAGTATGGAATCATATGAAAATGTCTGTATTTAAAATATTTGTATCTGTACACATCATCATTTGTACCTTTTCATGTTTAGGCTTAGAGGGAAGGTTTCAATTGCTAAGTATTGTGCCAAGAAACTGCCCTTAAGTACTGAAGTTATGGCTGTTCATAATGGGAAAGTAGTCTACAGTAATGGCTCCCAGATACCTAGTCCTAATTCGGATGTTCTGTCGGAAATTGGTGATTCCGAGGTATCCAAAGATGATGTTTTGAGTGGCTCTTGTTTTCTGAGAAAGGCAGGAAGGTCTTTGAGCTCCATATCTCTTCCTGTGGAGGAGTTCACTCAGCAGAAGCCTGGCTGGCCTCTGCTGCAGACAGCAAGTGAAGTTACTCAGATATCCAAGGCTGCTAGGAAGATGTCTGTAGTTCAGTGGGTGATGACCTTGCCGAATCGATCTTCTATGCTCGAGTTTCCTCAGCTCAAGTCGAACTTCGAGAATGATTTCGAGAATCTGGCTCTTAAGCTGAGATCAAATAAGTGCAAGCTGTTTAGCTATGAGATTCTGAAAGCTGCAACCTGTCAATTTTCTTCAGGTTTCTGAATTCTGATCAGTTTGGTTGATTCATTTTCACCTTTTCCGATGTTAGAAGTACCTATGTTTAATGTTTCTGATTGATTTTTTTGTTTTTGCTGTAGATAATCTGATCGGGAAAGGAGGATGCAACAGTGTGTATAAAGGAGTTCTTCCTGATGGGAAAATTGTAGCAATAAAAGTTCTCAAGTCATCTTCAAAAGATCCATGGAAATGGAAAGAATTCGCTTTGGAAGTTGAGATAATGACCGCAATCAAGCACAAGAATATCACTCGACTGCTTGGAATCTGCGTGGCTGATGACAGTTTAATCTCCGTCCATAATCTACTTCCCAAAGGAAATCTTGAAGAAAACTTACATGGTACTTGAATAACAAATATGGATATTTACCAAAGTTGATTACTTGATTTGATTTTCAGTTTTTACAGTGTGTTTGTACTGATCTGATGACCCTTTTTGCAGGTAATATTGATAAGGTTTTGCCCTGGGAGGTAAGATTCAAGATAGCGATTGGGATCGCGGAAGCACTGAATTACCTTCACAATGAGTGTGTGCAGCCAGTGATCCATAGAGATGTGAAGTCCTCGAATATTCTTCTGACTGATGAATTTAATCCACAGGTTCATTCATCACCCTTTAGGACCATACCTTATTAATTTCAAGGTATTGAAAGTTCAGCTAACAAAGATCATTATTGATGTCCTGAAAACGTTTGCAGTTATCAGATTTTGGGCTGTCTATATGGGGACCTACCGAGGCAGCATCCTTCATTACAGACAGTGACTTGGTGGGCACATTCGGGTACCTTGCCCCCGAGTATTTCATGTATGGAAAAGTTAGTGACAAGGTAGACGTTTATTCTTTTGGCGTCGTTCTTCTGGAATTGTTATCGGGAAGAAGAGCGATTGGATCCGAGGCATCCAAAGAAGGTGAAGAAAGCCTAGTCATTTGGGTAAGAATCAAGAATCTTGTCAAATGAAATGGATCTTAATTGTCCTTGTTTTACTCACAAGTCATGTGTATCCTGTTGTTTTTCAGGCTAAACCTAAGTTAGAAAGTGGAGATTTGAATGGCATTTTGGATCAAAATCTTGGTAAAATTGTTGATGATGCTCAAATGCAAAGGATGGCCTTTGCCGCAAAAAAATGCCTTACACAGGCAGCCAGGCTTCGTCCGCACATGAATCAGGTAAATTAGCTGTCTGGCAATTTCTGACACGACAATAAACTAGACATTAACATGAGTTCAATTGAAATGTGCAGGTTTTGAAGATCTTGAATGGAGAAGAATCGGAAATGAGTGGAGAAAATGATGAGTTGGAAGGAGATTGTGATGATGATGAAGAAGTGTATCCTGATTCGAGTGCTGTAGAGTCATCTCATTTGAGTATCGCTCTGCGCGATGTGTATGATAATTCGGGTTCATTCAGCAGCCAGGATCAGAGCAGCCCTCTCTCTGTGGAAGAATACCTCAGGAGAAGATGGAGCAGATCATCAAGCTTAGAGTAGTTTTGTTTGTGTTTTGTTTGCTTGGCTCAGGTAGTTTTTGTCCAAGAGTTCTTGCTTGCAACCCCCAGAAGGAGAGAGTTGAGAGGTGTTTGAACTGTTTTAGGTAACACAATAAGTTGTGGGAAAAAAAGAAAAAAGAAAAAAGAAAATCTGAGTATACGACATGATATTCGAGGTATTTCCGAGTATTAAAAAAAAGTAAAATAATACTTCACACTTGTTTTTGTATGCTTGATTTGTCCATAATGAATGAGAAGATGCTATTCCATGTTTTTTTATACCTTTCCTGTATGCAATATCAAACACAACTAGGTTTTTATATTTCATTTTTTTAGTCAAACCTATTGTAATTTTTAAAATTAACTATTTGAAATGAACTGTCAATTCATTTTGCAAGTGGACAGAAATAATGCCTGCTTTGAAGGTTGGATTTCGGGAAACAATGTCATTTGGGCTATAAACGGACGGGACTGTTTATTCAGATTAAGCCAGTTCTGAGTTTCAAAGGCCTCAAGAATGACACTACATATATTCTGCGCCAAACTTTTGCTTTTCTGACTGCTCTAAGCCCATTCAAGGGTCCTTTTTAATTTTATTTTTTCATACATAATTTGTAGTTTTTCGATTTGAACTTAGCTGATGAGATCGTATTAAAATAAATTTAACTGATATATTAAACTAATTAATAGCAAATAGAAGCGACTCCAATGAATTCCTATGTTTACTATGAAAATCAAGCATATACCATTGATGGTCGGACTAATTTACCTAGAAAATGAGGGTGAATCTTAAAAATGAATGAAAAATGTAGTGAGAAGTTGTTTAGTTCCTGAAGCAAGTTCGATATAATATTTTTTTGATGAAATCGGTAACATACATTTAATCACCCACTCCAATTGTTTTGTCTTCTAGCGGCTGGTGAAATAAGTCCATGAATCATGAGAGATTTTTCGTAATTAGCACAAAATTATATATAAAAAATGCATGTTTTATGACTAATTCACCCTGAACATCCTGGGTTTACTCTATTATTAAAAATGTCATATGATACAAAATAAAAATAATTGAATAAATAGAAATTCAATTACACGTCGGAGGGGAACAATTTCTCCCGATCGTCCATTCTCTCTTTTGACATGCTTCTTACATGGTGGCATGGTGCTATATCTAGTTTTCTACCTTTCCCTAGTGTTCATTTGAATTATTAAAGTAAAAAACAAGTATACTCGACTTTTAAATAAATAAAAACAACAAAAATTTTAAAACAAGTATACCTGTGAAATTAATTGCGAAATTTATATCCAATCCAATTAGAAAAAATATTCTTCAAATGTTCCTGAATCCAATTACGTACGACCAGGTGCAATTATCTTATTGCAATATAATGGTCTAAAATATTATAAATTATATAAATAACATGAAAAATAAATTAAATATAAAAAGTACAATCACACACTCAAAATGTAGAGGAAAATCAATTTCACCCTTTAAAAACTCAAGTTGAGATAAAAATTTGTATTTTTAAAAGTTTTGCTACAAGGGTGGGGAAATATCTATAGGTAGCCTCACGTTACTTTAGTTTTGTACCATTCGTACCCAAAATAGAGAATCAACGGCCATAAAGAAATGAATGAAAAGCCTTTGCCCTCTGAAAGCTCAAAAAGACAATTTCCATGTCACACCAACTCAATTGCATTTCCTTTTTTAGGTGGTTGTTAAACATAGTACCGTATTTTGATCATGTAAATTACAATATTATATTAACGTATGAAAATGTCTTATTTTATTCTGTTTTTTTAAAAATTTCACAGGTTCAATAATGTCATTTCAAATAAAATGAGTAAAATATTGAAATACATTTAATTCTCAAATTTTCTTTTTCTTTTTTTAAAATTCACTTGCATTTGTCCTTTTCCCCAATTGACCTTAAGCTTGGATTGACAAATTATACATCGACAAGATGAACCAATTATTGGAGGACCAAGTCCAGATTGCGTACAACCACAAAGTCTCTCCTTATCTCGGATTATTTTTTTATGATAAGTGAATGAATTCCATTAACATTCTCTATCAAATACTCCTCGGTCCCAACCAAAACTTCTTACTTTTCTTTTTGGTCCGTCCCAACCAGAACTTCTTACTTTCATTCTTTCCCCTTTTGGTAAAGAAAACAACTACAAAAACACAAATGTAACCTTAATAAGTTCTTACAGACAACAATAAAGTAAATGGTATTTCATTTATACCCCTTAAAACTCCACTTAAATGATATAAAATACACTCTCATTAAAATCTGAGTCCAAGGTTTTACTGGAACGGAGGGAGTATTGTGCTAAAGATATGGAAGCACGTTGTATTTTCTGGTCAGCTCCTTTCTATATGAATCATATATCTTTCACAATATAGATGCATTTAAAGATATTCAAATAATTGATTATGCATAAATGATATTGGTGGAATGGACATGATATGGTAATGTACGCTCTATAATTGACAGGTTTCGTGTTTAAAATACCCGTAGTAAGAATTGTGAATTTTTGACCTTTCATCAATACCGTACACTTGATATCTTCTAAAATTAGCTCACTAAAGTGAAGTGCCAAACAAAAATGAACAAATAATATGTTACTAAAATACATGTTAAAAACATTCTCAACATTTTCAACAATCTAAAATATTGTAAATTAGATAAATGCATCTTTAAATTTATTTGAGCATGCAATTTTAATTTTTTTAATGTTTAAATGATCATATAGTTATCTAGACAAGAAAGTTTGATTATGTTAATCAAATTATCATACAACATCAGTATGAAATAAAACAATATCAGGTGATTTTACCTTGTATGACACTTTGTAAAAAGTAAAATACAAACTGAATATAAGAAAACCATTTAAAAAAATCCAAATCAAAGTCACCCCAACAGCCCAGTCTAAGCCACATAAATACTTCGCAGAATTCAAAATACAACCTGTTTATTATGCATTAATTCCGAAAAACTCCACCAATACTTTGAATTCGTGCAAAACCACCCCTGTTTTTTTTTCACCGCTAAAATTAGGACAAAATACATAAAACAGAGACAGACGTCCTCACGCTGTAGGATTCTGAGAATCAATGGCCAATGGCCGCAGCGCTCTGCTATAATTATTAATCCAGATTCCCTTTTCTCATTTCGACTCATACTATAAATTAAGGTTTTCATTTTTATCCCACCTCATCTCCCCCGAAGCAAACCCTCGTCCCCCTTTTCACCACGAAATTGACTGCGAAAGGGACTGTTCAATCGTTGAATATTCGAATTCGGTGAATGGGTATGTCTACTTTTCTTGTTCTTTATTGGAACAAAGTTACTGGTTTTTTCTTGAAGTGGTTAGTTTTCGTTTGATTTCAGCTGGGATTCAATTTTGTTTTGAATCGGTAAATCCCAATTGATAGGTTTAGTTAGTTTCTTCTGCTGCCCTAAAGATTAAATTTTTATGAAGTTTGATTAATTGAGCGCGGTGTTGTTGTTGATTGACTATTATGCAAGAATGAATCAGAGGTTTGTTTGTTTACCTTAATTGTTTTGTAATTCATAGGGTTTTGCACATCTGCTTGAGGAATCAAATTTAGTTGAAAATTCGGGCATTTTAAGGGTTTTCACAATGGATGACGGGGAGCTTGATTTTTCGATTGCAAACCAAGAAATCTTCACGAATTCAAGCTTTGGTGACCTGTCTAGTAGTTGTTTCTTTGATGAAATCTTCAAGGATGTTCATGCCTGCACCCACACTCACACTTGCAACCCACCGGGTCCCGATAACTCGCATACACACACCTGTGTACATGTCCACACCAAGACGATTTCTGCTCCATCAGCTAGTGAAGACAAAGCTCCCAGTGATGACACTGCTGACTCTGGTGAAAAAAAAGGGAAGAAACGTCCTTCTGGAAACCGGGAAGCTGTGCGCAAGTATAGGGAGAAGAAGAAGGCCAGAGTTGCTTCTCTTGAAGAAGAGGTTGTTAAACTGAAGGCTATGAATCAGCAGCTGGTGAAGAGAGTGCAGAATCAGGCTGTTTTGGAGTCTGAGATTGCTAGGCTCAAGTGTCTTCTTGTGGACATTAGGGGAAGAATTGAGGGGGAGATTGGGTCTTTTCCTTATCAGAAGCCTACCAATCCGAATCTTGTGGGCAGCTCTAGTATGGCTGGTGCATATGTGATGAACTCGTGTAATGTACAATGTGATGATCAGCTTTACTGCCTTCGCCCTGGCTCCGAAGTCAAGAATGGAGAGGATGTGATCATGAATACTGGTGCTGACTTCAATGACTGTGATTTTGAGAATCTGCAATGTTTGGAGAGGCGTAGTTCTGGGCTGAAAGAGATTTCTGGATGTGGAATCGGGGATGGCCTCCCTACTGCTAATGTATCCTCTGGGAACAAGAGAAAAGGTTAATACTGTTGTCTTTTATTTGTACTTGGCTGTTAATATTTAAATTTGGTTTGATTTTGCTTCCATCAGAGTCTCTCTGCCTTTAAGTTCAGTTTGTTGCTAAGTTCAATATGTTGTATTCGGTAGTTTTTGGATAACGTTAATAAATTATTCTGCCAGTTTGTAACTCACTCGCACGGGCTTTAAAGTGATATCTTTATCTGTTATGTTTTATGTTAGATGAGGGAATTTCTCTTCAGTATAGCCATATAGGTAGCTTAAGTTATTTCTCTTCAAAATACTGAGTTTATAATTGAGATATTGAAGATTGTAAACTTCTCAGGTTCAATGGTTCCATTGTTAGGAAGGTATCTACTGAATTGATTATATGTCCCTTGAAGTTGCATGTAGTATGTAAGAGTTGGTTTCTGTGTCGATGTTGTTTCCAAACTGAAGTTTTTTGTTTGTTCAGTTGGTTTGTGTTTCATCTTTTGTGACATTCATGTGGTCTTTGGAAACTCAACTGTAAAGAATCATGTGGGGGAGGGATTTGATATTGTTTACATTTCCCCTAGTATTGATCTCCTCGGTGTTTGTATGTGGATGGCTTTTGTTGCCATTTTGTTCTCTCTTTTATGATTTAAGTTCAATGTTGCTCTTGCAGGATCTGCTCGGGCAGGAAAGGCTGGTTGAGGAGGGGCTACTCTCAAGACACCCTTTTTACTAATCCTAGGTTGAGCAGTAGTATCAGAGTTTATATGAGCTTGTCGATTTATTTAACTCTTCTGGATGAGCTTGTTGGTTCATGAAACTATCCTCGTGTGGTGTAACTTGATTTCCCTGTTCTTTGAATAACTTCAATTTTGTGAATCTTATGTTTGACTAAGTACGAATTGTATGGATGCATCAGCTATATATTTGTTTCTTTTAATATTATATCCTTTTGTTCCTAAATTTATCTTTGTATGGCTCTTGAGTCTTGACTAAGTAGTACATACCGCGTAGGAATGAACAGATTGAAATTAAAGTTTTGGATTTTTAAAATTTCATGTTTTGGCAATGATTGGGTTTTTGAACTTAGTAGCATAGCAGAACATTGTTTTATAGATTGGGGGGAAAAAGAACCTTTTTTATCAAAGTAATAACTGACCGATTTTTAATTTGATTAATTTTTTCAATCACGTTTATAAGAGAGTTTCACAAACAAATTCAAATCTCAAACGCAGTGGTACCAAGTTAAGGTTTTAGTAAAATCAGAATTTTGTAAAACTCGAAGTTAAATGTAATAGTAGTATATAAGTTTATACGGAGTATAAAAGAGATCATTAGTACAATCATGTTTGAATCCGATCCAGACTTTTAAATTAAACAGACACCCTCCAAAACAACTAAAGAAATCATCTATGGATTGTCAGCTGTATTAGCTTCGTCATCATCTCTGTAAATGCTCTCAGCCATTTGCCAAACCTGAAGGGTGTTATCCTCTGCAACACTTGAAATGACCCAAGGCTCGTTTTTGTTCCATGAGAAGTCTGATATCTTCGCCTTGTGGCCACCATGAGAGAAGAGAAGCTCAGGAGGACCATCTTCAGCTTCTCCTTCCAATTGCTCGTCCCCAACTCTGAAATACACAATTTATATTAGTAAACTATACAAATAGGCATAAATCACAATACTCTGCATTCTTTGAGAGTACTTCCAGGTTTACAAACGAAACATAGTATCATCGGTACCAGAATCTTCCGTGTAAAACTCTTTGATACTTTAATATTGACCACGAGCAGAACAAGATGAACTTACTTGTTGATATCCCACACATTCAATCTTCTGTCATCAGCTGTCGAAGCCAGTACGGTTTCATGGTTAGGATCCCACTCCACCTGGAAGACATCTTCACTATAAAAAAAGAAAGATATTTTGGTTAGATTATATGTGTTTGGCCCTAGAATTTTTTTTTACAATCAAGTTAGAAATCATCAAGAGATCATACGTGTGACCGCTCAGAGAATGCAAAGGAGAGCCGAGCTTTCGCATATCGAAAAGACCAACAGTAGAATCAGAGGATGCTGTTGCCACAACCCACTCATTGAATGGGTTGAAGGACAGATAGTTCACCTGAAAATAGCAAAATACACGAGTTTTACAGAATATCAAAAGAACTTGAAAGTAGGGAGAGCACAATGTATGATCAATGACCTGCAATGAAGGGTAATCAAGTTGTAACAGAACATCCATAAGATCCTCTTTTTCCAGGTATGGTGTATCCAGAAGTTTAAGCAACAAGTTGCATTTGCAACTTCTTGTAATTTGGTTGCTCAGGCACATTTTAATATATGTGAGTTTTTTTGAGTATTTTTCTCAACTCAGTTTTTAGATTGCATATTTTGAGACGGTAACCACGTGTTTTTACAGAAACAAACAATACAGCCAAACATATAAACAAGGTCAAAAGAAAAGCAAGTGTGGTGTACCTCTTTCTCATGTACTTTAGCCGAGCTCTGTGGTTTGTTAGTCCTCAAATCCCAAAGTATCAACCTGCAATCATCTCCAACTGACCCAAACAGAGATTCATTCTTTGGGTGCCATGACACATCCTCAACCACACTTTTATGATCCTGAAACAACAGTCATTTGTCACAACATTCCACAAACAAACTTGAAGTGCGTCAAATAAATCAAGAAAGTAATCATACAGCTCGCAACATACCTGATAGATGTAAGTTGCCTGAAGAACCTTGTCGCTAGGCATCGAAGAAGTATCCCACAAACAAATCTTGCAGTCATTGGAACCACTCAAGAGGTGCCCCTCTTTGAAAGGACTCCATGACAGCCCATACCCTTCTTTTTCGTGCCCCTTGAGCTTCAGATCAGGGTTACAGGAGTTCCCTCCACTCGCAAGCTGATTTGCAAAGTTGAATAGATACACATCACTGCTACTTGTCTTGGCAGCAATAACAGAAGGGTTTTGCAGCATACATCTCGCCCTATTAACCTCTCCATCAACATGAACCTTCTGCACTATCTCCACCTAAACATCAACAGAACATTCATTTTCACCACTTCAAATATAACATACTCAAAGAATTTAACTACTTGTTAAAATAAAGAAGCTTAATCTTAGAATTTATCTGTTCTAATTTTCTATCAATGAAATTTAAACATAAAATTTCCGCATGAAATCAATGTTTAAATCAATAAAATAGCACAAGTTCTGAGAATAACGGGTGAATTTAGTTTCTATTTTGTTGGGGCAATTCGTCGAACAGGTAGTGAGCAGATTACCTTAGGGATGACGTCATCGGGGTTTGTTTCGATAGCTGATGCAGGGTCCCTAGGGAGGTGGACATCGGCAATCATGAGGTAGTTCGGGATGCCGTCGGCGGTGTGGGTCCCGAGGACGAGCTTGTGAACGGCGAGAGGGCCGTCGGCATTGTCCGGCTGAGATGGAAGCCATTGAACGGTGAGGGACGGCCACTCCAGGGCGTGGGAAATGACCAGATCGTACAGGAACGGCGTGTTCTTCTTCCACACGGAGAACTCTTCCTCCACGTTCTCGCCGCCGGATCCGTCTCTGTCTTCGTCGCTCATTTCCGCCGCCTGAGCACTTTCTCTCTCACACAGTCACACAGTAGCGGCTGCCGCAAAAAAGAGCGGGTTCTGTGTCTCCTCCTTCCCGCTCTTTCTGTTACATAGCAGAGTACGATGGGCCTAATAGGTTTTACGGCCCAAATTCAATTCGGCGGTTCGCCTTTCCTTTCCTTTCCCCATTTCGCAGGGCACACTCAGCTCTGCAGTCAAACACTCTCTGCTACCTCAATACGCAGAAATTCAAAATTCAAAAAGATGACTGATCCTCCCATTTCGGATTTCTCCGACCCAGAGCTCGATGAAGAAGAGGAAGAGGAGGAGGAGTTGCAGCCGGAGTCGGAGGCGGCGGCGGAGGAGGTACGAATTGTGTCACCGCCACCAGGCTGCAACCCTACCGCCGCTGCATATCGGTCCGTTTGTTCATCCCTTACGGCAGCGGATTGTGCATTGACTTACAAGGTGCCGCCGGAGTATGGTCTCCGCGCTCCAACCGCCGGGCAGAGGGCCCACGCGCCTCCACCGGGCTACGCTGCCGTATACACCCATCAATTCCGGCTCGGGCTGAAGCTGCCGCTGCAGCCGTTTGTGGTTTCAGTGCTAGCTCATTACCGAATCGCACTCGCCCAGCTCCATCCCTGCTGCATCACCACCCTCCTAGGGTTTATGGAAATTTGCAAGAGGGTTTCCGTTACCCCCACGGCGGCCCTATTCCGGCAGTTCTTCGGACTCCGATATAACAGTACGAAAACGAAAGGATGGTATACCATTTGATCGATTCGGCCCAAGATTGTGCACGGACAGCCTTCGAGTTTGAAGTGTTGGAAGACGTCTTTTCTCTACTTCAAGACTGCTCCTATGAGTGAGAATCTGAACTTGCCTTGGAATTACTCTCCCATTATGTTTTTCCAAGCATAATCGCCCTCTTGAACAAGGTATAATCATTCTTTCCTTCCTTATTATCATGTTATTTTAGTCTTCTGTTTTCCATGGTTTCAGCCTTATAGATCCTTAAGTATTGTAAGTGTGCATAACTACTCCTATTTATATAGTGAATGTCAAGATACTCTGGTTTGTAAATGAAGTTCCTCGGCTGAGAATTACGGTTAAAGGTTTAATTCCTTTTGTGTTTTAAACTTATATTTGTGAATGAAGAGTGGTTCTTATATATATAAAGTTAACCTCCCTTGATTGCACGCGGCTAAGAGATCTGAAGTCTTTGCCAACTTATAATTAGTGAAGTACTTGTGGGAAAGAGACTGTTCATTTAGAGGTTTCAAACATAAGTGAAATTGTGAAATCAGAAGTTGCTTGTCTAGCAACTGGACTTGTGAATATTTAAGTAGAAGAGAGAGGTGATTTGTGTTATATCTGTTGTTTTTTGTTATTCATAAGACGGAAGGGTGATTGAGGCAGATGCTAGAACGGCTTTTGTCCCAAAGTCCTGCAGCTCTAAGAATGGGATAGTAAAGGCTGCAGGTGAGATGCAGGCAAAGGAGTCTTCGAAAAAGAATGAGCTGGCAAAGAAGTCTTCAAAAGAGAATGAGACCTGCAGGCAAAGAAGTCCTGTAGCCCGTGCCTCCAATGCAACTGTGAGGCCAAAGGCTACATCAACTGAACAGCTGAGTGCTGCTTGCAGGCAGGAAAACCTAAAAAGAATGGCAGAATTTGATGCAACTAGGACTGCTAAAATTCAGAGGGGGCCGAGTGGGAAGAAACATGTGGCTGAGAGTTCTCGAGTCC
>JAAGWI010032622.1:0-10457 GCA_012274505.1 Galium porrigens var. tenue
CTATTTACATTGCTTTCTATATAATATATATGTCTATGTGTATGTGTGTTAGGAATCTAGAGTAAACCATTAGAACAAATCCCTTCTCTCTGTGGTTCGACCCCTGCTTACCGCTAGCTACTCTATAGTAGTCGGTAGTTCGTAGGTGAAATATAAATTGTATTTTGGCACTCGCGGAATTCCCATCTAACGACGTGGGAAAATCGCTTGTCAACTATAAATATCTCACATCCATTAGCCAGGTACACGCTCTCTAATTCAACTCTAAAGCTCTCTTCTGTATGTTTTGTACCTTCCAAAGACCCTTATTTCATAATCACACTAGAGCAACTACCCTCGGGTGGCTCCGGGGTTCTGTTTTGCAGGTCCCCATTCGCACGGTTAGCCCTTCGAATGCACTACCGCTAGAAGACCCCTTTGGAGGCTGAAAGACCCTGCATCATCCGGCGCCACTGTATAAGGAATCCCATAGTTTAGGGACTGGATTGCAAATAGTCAGACATAAAACAGAAAAGGTGAGCGATTGTCTTATCCGGCAAGCTCTGCGGCTTTAGGGGACATCATCCGGCAACTGCAATTCATCGCGTCTTTATGAAATTGAATGCCCGAGCTCTTGGCTCTTCTGATTTCATATCATACCGGTACAATTTCATCGGATTAGTATTATTCATTGGGTGTCGTTGCTGTTACGGTTCCGTTGGGAGTTTTGGGCTTCGTTCTCCAGCTTTGATTACCGCATTCGTTCAGATCGTTGCAGAGGTCGACGATCAGATTGGGTTTTATCATCAGAGAAGCATTGTTGTAAAGGTTGATGGAGCGCGGTAGTTCAACAAGAATGATGATCGATGACAAGAGGCGGCGAGATTTCTAATTTCCGGTGGTCGTGTTCTTCGTGAACCTAGATCCCGTTGTTTTCATATCCACTGCGGCAATGGGCTGATTTTGGGCGCTGGGGATATCTGTGCAGTGCTGGTGATAAGGTGTTAATGATCAGAGGGCAAACGGTACGATGGTGGTGGTTTGGCTGCATGTGTCCCGGCACCCCTAGTTTAAAACCTACACCACCCCTCTCTCCCCCTAGCCTGAGATAACCCCCCTCCGCCAGCTACAACCTCTGCCCGCCACCACGACTAAGCTACAATGGCCGCCCACCTCCTTCTCCACCTCCGCCACGACTGCCGCTACGCCTGACGACCCCGCCTCATGATGGACTGGCCGTAGCTTCCGTTTGGTCGACGTCTGATAATCCGATCCAACGGGTTCCAAAGTTGGCCGACACAACCTCCAGCCCGTAGGTTCGTGTTCTGCAAAGGTCACCACTACTGATCTGTTGCGCAGAGGCCTCCGTTGCGTAGAGGCCACTGCCACTGAAAAACAAGGAGGTGGATTCACCCCAACCGATCTGGAGCAGATCGGGCTGGATTGGCGTAAGGCGTGCCGGGACACATGCAGCCGGTCCGCCATTGTTGCCACCCCAGCCGTTTTGTCCACTCGCTGGGTTGACTGTTGGCAGGGACGCGCGCGTGTCTTTCACGTGCCACCAGTTGCCTGTTCGGCGGTTTTCTACGTGCCACACGCGCCACTGCCTGCCACTTTCCCGCTCACACTGCAATTGGGTTGGATCCGACATAAGGGTTTTTTTTTGCTTTTGTTTTTGTTCTGTTTTTCTTTTTCTTTTAACTTAGGGTTTAGGGATATGGTATATGTTTAAGGTTTAGAGATATGGGATATGGGATATGTGCTTAAATAGGGGTCTTTTTTGCTCAAATATTGGTCGAGATTGTTTGTATGCCAATTCACAGTTTTTCGACGGGTCCTTTTTGCTTGGTTAAACTGCCATTGGCTTTCGATCTAATATATCTGACTGAAAGGAGAAATTTGAGTCGAGGTAGCTGAGTGTTTACTCTCTGGCGATTCTGTTAGTATTAGATTTGTAGACCTGATGGATTGGTTTTTAACTAGTTCAGTTCGTGTTAGAAAAACTTTCCGATGCTAGAATGCTGTGAAAATAACCTGAAAGGTCTCCCGAGAGACTGAACGGAAGGTACTTGCTGTTTTAGGCTTCTCAGTCCAATATTGTAACCAGCATTGCGACCTGGAATTTCCGGTTGAGGTGCAGCCAGATAGTCCGACCCGGATTAAATGGAAGTGCTGTATGTTATGACAATTATCTCTTTTTATCCCTTTCCAGTTGTTTTTAGATTTTAAAGTCTAGATGTGCTATTACCGGTATTTAGTGTACTCATCGCCGCAGAAACCATTTGATTTTATGTGTATTTTAGTTTGGTTTTTCTTTACGGTTGAGGAGCCATGAATAATCCTCCCATCCGATGGATGGTTTTAATTGAAAAAAAAATTAATGTTGTATGATATTTTAGATAAATGAAATGGTCTTTTATGGGTGGTAAATTTTACTAGATATAACAGAACTCGTGTTCAATGTACAAAAGAATAGCATCATCATTTTAAAGTACAAAAGAAGACTACAAAAAATATCATCAATTTTAAAATAAAAAACATCAATAAATGGGAATAAAAAGTCAGGTATGTTTTTAAACTAACTATAATAGATTTAGCGTTTGGAACATGAAAGAATATCATCATCATTTTAAAATTCAAAAACGTCAATAGATGGAATTAAAAGGTTAGATGCATGTCTCAAATGTTCAAATGTTCAGATACATAGCACCAAAAAAATGCCAAGGACAAAATAAATAAACAATACATCAATTCATTACTGAAATTGCTACTTCAACTTCTTTCCATGGAGCTTTGCTGCCTTTTTTGCAACCATGGCCTTCTTCTCCACATTATCAACTATGGCATAGTCAAATACATCAATGTTCTGGTCAATTCCAAGACCAAATTTTGGAGGACCATAGTGTGTGGAGATGGACAAAGGGGCACAACAACCAGAGCATCAGCATACTTCTTCATGATATTCTTCGGGATGTCATCAAATTTCTTGATAGTCATAGGATCACCGAAGAGGTCCTGAGATGCGGTAGTTACAGCAGCAAGATCTAGGTTCCTCTTAAACTGACTTGTGATTTCAGCAATAACCTACAAAACCATAGCACTGAAACAAATTAAATACAACACAACACTCAAACTTGAAATCAGAAACGACACAACACAATAAACATCATTAAGTGCAGACCCAAAACAAGTCAAACACAAGCTCTCCGATCACAAACAAACTCAAATTTGAAACATGAAATATCACAAACAAACACAAAATCATCAAGACCTTGTAAATCACATCTTCAAAACAGAAACATTAAGGCATGAGAGTCCAAATCATCAGAACTTAAAAATGAAACATCAAGGTTTAACTCCAAGTCATTGAAAACATTCAAAAAATGAAACAACAACGCATAAGTCCATATTAGAAAACACAAATTAGATTCAATGAAGCAGGGAAAACTCAAGGCATGAAAAAAATAATATGTCGGAAAAGCTCGGGTTTTTGAAAAAAAATTGACATGTCAATATATAAATAGGAAAAGAACACGATAAAATTGATACTAGTGGGGGAGACGATAACTGACGGCGGTTCATTTGCAAATTCGTAAACACAGCATGTACCCTTCCAATTTTGTACGACCATCGAATCACACTACCCACATCGACTTTCTGAATTCAGCAACTGATTAAGGATTAAAACATTTGGAAGACATGTCATAGCTGGTAACCACATAGATGACATGGCAAATTGGTACTAACGAACATTATTTACGGCGTGGTAAAAATTTGGCATCGGACTATTGTCTGTTCGCATAGTATACGACATCGGAATCTACGCAGTATGATGTGGCATTTTTCTCTGAAAGGATTTCCGAAGTCGGATACTTGTCAGTTAAAAAATGGCCGAATTTGGAAGTACCACAGGTTGACGGCACATTTTTTCATTTTGGATAGTGTTCTGAATCCGGATTTATGTCTGTGCAATACATTACGAGTTCAGGATGTAAGTAGTATGACATATCATTATTTTTATTCTGATGGCATTCTGAAATTGGAAGAATTAATATTCATTTATGAATTGGCTACATTTCCGGTTGAAAACAGTAGCTGGTACTTCTCGTGGGGAAGCTTATTCGGAAATCGTAACCTACACCGTAATAGTACCTGAAAAATCTAAGTAAGGGCGAAATTTGTCAGATTCACGTAATCGGTAGGATTTCCGATTTCGTATGTCAAACAAGGATTCATGGTAAAATTGGAAATTATATTAAATCCACGTAATCATCCTACAATTGCAAAAACTGGCACTACGATGCTCAGATAGCAGTTTCTGTTTCAAAACAAAAATATATACAAAAAAGAGTAATTGGTGATCTACCCACAAGTAGGAATACATCCAATGAAGGTATATAGTAGTTACCTTGGATCCGCGATGCTCGCCTCTCGGACATTAAGGATATAACCTGCAAAGTTATACCTTACAACATTCAAATCATCCATTGTTTAAGGAGTTGAATCTGTTTTGAAGATCTATGACATTGATTAAAAAAGGAGAAGTGTTAATCGAGAAAGAGACCACTAACGTAATAAAACATCACAGTTCATGTTACTCACTGATTGAATGTTATTGTTCAGTTTGACCAAATTTACAACTTGAAGCGCGTACAACATAACGTAGTAGCCACACTCCCAAATACTTTGTTGTCTCTTGTACTGCATTAAGAATAAACAAAAGTGAGTAGAAGTCAATTTCATATGTCCTAGTAGAAACATCGGCTAATATTGTATTTTTAGTATGAACCTTAATTTTGACTACTTTGAATGGAGTGCCACCATTTGGATTCACGTAATTCAAGGCTTCCTTTACTAAGTATACGAAAGATGGGAGTGGTGGATAATGTAGAGGATCCATCCAATACATTTGTTTGGTTGTCTTGTTAATTGCCACAAATCACCAACGTCCCCTAAAATTGTTTCAATAAATAAATCATACAACATAAAAAGAAAAAATCATGAATCTGAAATAGTAATATGACAATAAAAATTTCACTTACTCGAAAAGCAATGGCAACAAAAATATAACCTTTTTCACGTCTCCAAGTCCAAGCTTAAGATAAGCTAGTCTTTCTTGTCCAGGTTTATACATCTCTTGACTATGTTCAGGGCAGAGAAAACCAATCTATGGCTTTAGCCGTTTTTGAGCCAAATAATGTAAAACATTTCATAATATTTGAACAAGCGGATATTAGCATCATATTAAATCAACACAAAACTAAACGGGATACTTTATAATATAGAAATTTGTCTTACCATTGATAGAATGACATTAGGGTTTCGGTCAACATATCACACCTCCACATATCTTCAAAATCCACCCAACACACCATAGTCAATCTTCCAATGCCAAAGATGGGTTGGTACCAGAAAATTATAGGTTCCAAGTGGGTTATGGCCCTACAATTTTTTGAAACAAAAGTCTAACTGAGGTGGGCATTTCACTCACGTCTACTATGTTTGATAGGGGGAATGGTAGGATGTTCATTTGCATTTTTGTGTATTTTAAATGGTGGGGGACAAAGATATGTTGGTTCACTCTCCCCCATGCTCTCTACCACTATAAGTCTTCTAGGCCATAGAAGAAACATTCCCTTTGCATTTTTGATTAATCGACAAGATTCTTTGGGAATCTTCAATAGTGCATCGGCAACTAAAATATCAAGTAGAGAAACAACACCTAAACCATTGGCAATGTTTTTTGAATGATGTTTTGACAAGCATTTTCTCCACGTCGCAAATGGGAATCACGCTCAATCAAAACACAATTTATATTTCACCTACGACTTCTAACTACTAGATAGTAGATAGTGGGAAGTAGGGGTCGAACCACAAGGAGAATGGACTTGTTTATGCATTTTAGCGAAGATTATAAACATACTTATATATTATATAGAAAGCAATATAAATAAGGGGGGTTTGAGGTTGGTTTATTATACTACAGAAGAAAGTAAACTATGATTAATGACATTACAATTCAAACACTACAAATACGAGGCCTTAGGAGGCAATTGTCTTCAACTTTCAACTATCGATTTATCATTGGTTTGACGCTTCATATATAAGGTTTATGATCATAAGTCATGGATGACTTATCTCCCATTTTGGAAACAAACATCCTATTCTCTTGATAATAGCTAGTGAGGATGATCGCATCACTCAAGAGCCCTCATTATCGATTCACCTAGATGATAGCGTCATAGATAACTCGACAATGGCATTAAAATCAGAGGTGCAAGAAGCTCATCTGTTCATAAACTTCAGATTGAATGAATTCGAGATTGTTATAGTTTAGCATTTCTTAACTTCAGTTGTATTCCAACACATTCCTAAAAATTTGTACCCAACGACTCTCATGCTAAATAACAATCCTATTACTCTAAGTGTCAGTACATTATGATTGTGTCTTTGAATTTTGAGAACTAGAAAAATAAACATATCAATAGAGTGCGCAATGAAAAAATGTGTTCACCGGGACTGGTTTCCGAACTCATAAAATAGCATATAACCTTGTTCCTTAAAGCCTATCGAAATCGTAAGATTTCACGGCTTAGGATTTTGTTTGCTACGGATGAGGTGCCGAAATCAGTAGGTGGCATATGAATATGTAGATAAAGCTTCAAAATCGTAATCCGGATCCAATGTAAAATACCTAAGCAATTTCCTAATCGAATGTAAAACCGATCGAAAAACGGAGAGCTCCTACATTGTAAGACTAAGAAAAATTCAATTTAGTAAAGTGGGGTCCGAGTTCATTCAAGTGGGTTCCGAATTCATAAAACATATCAATACCATAAATTGTATCACCCTGACTAATTTATGATTTCTTGAATCGCATGTATGATAGCGTCGAATTGATTACGATTTTGCAAACCCGTTCTAAATGGTAATTCATGACAAAGATTTGCACATTCCCGGAATGGAGCTATGTCTGATACAAAACAGAGGCAGAATCCGATTTTGTTTTCCCTTCCGGCCGTTGTGTTTACGACATCGGAAAGCAATCGTACCTTTCGGCAGTTTATTGCTTTTCTCCAATTTCAAACATATTTAAATGCTGGACTAGTAAAAATGTGGAATATAATCGTGCTATTATAACTCAGTTACGATGCATTGTCAAGGAATTACAAATTTATAATATAAATATGTTCGTCATCCTTTTCTAGGTTTTGCTTTCTTCAACTTCTTCATATTGAATTTTATCTTTCTCACATTGCCCCGGTCATCAACCCATATACCTTCATTCTTATCACACCTATTTTGGTTTCTTTTTAGATTCATATCATTCTCTGCCAAGCTAAAACCTTCTACAGTGATGTCGAGAGGGAAATCATCAATGTCATTTAAGCAATTGTAAGCACTCTCCGTACCTACAAAAGTTGTTTTTTACCTTTCACAACTATTTACATGTGTCGGTCAACAGGATCGGAGATATAGAACACTTGATCTCCTTGCGTGGCAAGTATAAAAGAGTATGATTTATACCCACGCTTTCACCCATCGACAACCGTAAATCCTAAAGGATCTATCATTGTTCCAGTCCCGGGATCCACCCAATCACATTTGAAGACAACTACTTTCATCACCACATAATTCAATTCCCAAATATCTGTAATGGTCCCATAAAATCTTCATTCCACATACGCTACATTAACATCATTTGAAGAATAGACTCGCAATTCATCGGCAATTACAGACATACCACTGTTTTGAGAAATTCCTTTCACATTCGTATCCTTAGAACCATAAGTGTAGCCATGCATGTCATAACCTATGTAAGAAACCAAAGCCCCTAATGGTCACCTCGACAACCACTTCACATCTTCCGAATGTTCTCCAAGCTTGACTCTATCTCTCAACCAAGGGCCGAAGGTCCTTACATGCTCGATTTGGACTTGTGGTTCTTACCATGAGCTTCTCTGCTGTCTAATTTCATTCATATGCAGCTCAATATAAGATGTGACAAAATTATGGTTACGCAAAACATATAAGTGTGCAACACAAAGATCATCAGCAGACGGATTCATCAATTTTCCATTTCTTAATCTATGTCCTTCAGTCCTACCTTCGTGCCTTGACCTAGGAATCCCAATGGTGTCCACATCATCCAAATATGCAATGTAAAATTCTATCGACTCCTCGGCTACATATCGTTGGACAATACTTGCATCCGGGCGATATCTATTCTTCACAAAGCACTTGAATATCTTCATGTAACGCTCGAAGGGATACATCCATCGAAGGAAGACCGGACCACATAACTTTACCTCTCTCACCAAATGGACAATTAGGTGCACCATTATGTCGAAAAAAGAAGGTGGAAAATACATCTCCATTCTACACAAAACCTGAACAACCATAGTTTGTAGTTTATCCAACCTCGCCCGACTTATAGTTTTCTAACATATAGACTGGAAAAATAGGCACAACCGGTTAATGCAATTCTGAACATGAGAGGGTAAACAACTACGAAGGGCAATTACATGAGTTCTTGCATCAAATTATGGTAATCATAAGATTTCAAACCACCTACTTTCATCTCCTCAACATTGACACAACTACCAATATTTGATGAATATGTAGTTGGTACCTTGATGGCCTTAAGACACTCACAAAATTTTATTTTTTATTTAGTAGACATCGTGTAGTATGCAGCTGGGAGGAATGTTTTTCCTGCATCCCGAACTGGTTCCAAATGAGACCTTATACCCAGTTTAGCCAAATCCTGATGAGATTTCAACCCATCATTTGTTTTCCTTGGCAAGTTTAGCAAAGTACCAATAACACTATCACAAACATTTTTTATTTATGCATCACATCGAGACAATGTCTAACATCTAAATGCTCCCAATAAGGCAATTCGAAGAATATTGAACATTTCTTTCCAAGGACCTCAAAGTCGTTCTCCAAAGTCGTTCTCCACAAATTTGACTGTATCCAAAACCTCAGATCTGGTTATGGGTATAGGAGCTTCATGTTCCTCAACATTACCATCAAACCACTTATTTGTTCTCCATAAAGAGTCATCCGCCGGTAGAAACCTCCTGTAACCTAGTTATGCTGTCTTCCGACCATGATATAATTGACAGAAACTAGTGTTCTTTTTGCAAACTAGACATGCTAAATGGCCTTTTACGGAATAACCAGACAAATTTCCGTCAGATGGAAAGTCATTTATGGTATATAACAACATTCCTTTCATCTTGAACCATTCATCACAATAACCATCATATGTTCAATTTTCATCATACCGTAGTTTCTATAAATCATCAATCAAAGGTGCCAAGTAAACATCAATGTCATTACCTGGCTATTCTGGCCCAGAAATTATCAATGACAGTAACACATACTTTCGCTTCATTGTCAGCCAAGAGGGTAAATTGTCTGAAAACCCATTATTCGCTTTCAAATTCATCATCAATAAAGTAGCACTTAAAACCGTATGACATGACCCATCGTATAAAGGTGTCTTCTTGTCATTATACATTGCCTCCAAGACCTCCAGTTTCCCAGCGAAATGTCTTGCAACATCATCGGCTAAGTCATTCAATCTTTCATCATAATCCATATCATCTTCGACCCTTACAATCGACGATGATGCATTATTTGAATCGATAATCACATTTTCAATCTCATCATGCCATACCCATGTTATATAAGATCTATTTAAACCACTCATAATCAAGTGTGATTGTAGACCACACACACCCAAGTAAACGTCAATCTTGCAATCTTTACAAGGACACCGCATTACTGGCCTATTTTCAACTCTAGCATTTTTCAAAGCATCCTCAGTAAAATTTTCAACGAAACTCAAATACTCAGCCGACATTCGTAAATCCCCTCAATGATACGAACACCATCCATTCACCAACTCGCATCAATTCATACATTCAAAATTAAAATTTTTAGACATTTCATCACCACAATATACTATAACATCAATTCAAATACGTCCAAAATGAACTACTACAAATGCTAATAAATCAACAAATATAAACCCAATCAGAATCAATGAAATCAATTAATAGAATATCCTTCTACAACCGCAGAGTTTGAATATAAATGCTTTTCCATGCAAGAACATTAATAATTAATAACCCAATTGAGAAAACAAGGAATGGATTTGTACCTTAAATCCAAGAAATCGTCGTGGTTGCTCAACCTTCTGATCTCCCCCTAGCTTCGATTGCCCAAAAATGTCTGATTTAAAGCAACAAAAGAAACTTCAAACGAGTCCTGTATATTTAATTGCGACGTTATGAAATCGTAAATCTACTCGCTTATTATGCACCTATGTCTCCCAAAATGATTATGTGTCTCTCAGCTACAAAATATACTAGGCTACGATGTTGGAACTTATACCACCTCAATTAAAATACTTAACATTTCAAAATTTTAAAATCGGATATTACTTTTGGTATATTACGAAACCG
>JAAGWI010032635.1:0-12569 GCA_012274505.1 Galium porrigens var. tenue
CCAATTTGAAACACCTTAAAGACGAAGGTAAAAAAATAAATAAAGATGAGAAAGTCTCATATGAGACCATGACAACATAAGGTCATGATAAAAATATTCTCTACTTTTTACATTTATGCAATTAATTTACATGTTTGTGCAATTACTTTTGTGTTATTGTACATTTATTTTTTTACTTATTTTTTTAAAATTTAAATATTGTAAAAATGAACTCATTTAGAATTTAAAAAGAGTAACAAACCTTATAAACATGCATACTATTATATTAAACATATCGTTTTACCATAAATTTATGCTGTGATGGTGTCAATCAAATCTTTGTAAATACAGATTATATTTATAATCTATATCTATTTTTTGAAAGTTATTAGATTCTCTATTTACAAGACGTAAATTTTCATTATATATTTTACAGAACACAAACACTTGTATTAGTCCGTCTCACTATAAAACCAAATTGAGGTTGCTTATAATTTGATGAGGTTAAAAATATGAATCTAACTATATTATCAAGCAAATTCAACCCGTCTCACCGTGAAACTGCCTCACTATAAATTCATTTTAAAGTCCTACTGACACACCGCAAATGTCTCTCCTGCACCACTTCCAACAAGAACAAAATGCGGCGAGCAACTCCGGCGGCGAATTCCAATTTCGCAATGAATTCAACGCAGCAGCTCATCGACTCCCTAACGGCCCACCTCTCCCTCTACAATTCAACCTCCCCGTCCCTGAACCCGAACCCGAGCCCTACCCGGCGATCCGCCATCATCAAATGGTTCTCGTCGCTCCCAGTGCAGCAGCGCCGAGCTCACCTCACCGTCGTCGATTTCAGCTTCGCTCAAATTCTCCTCCAAATGCTCCGCGAAGTCCAATCGCGGGGGCGCGGATTCTTCCTCGTCATGCCGGATGTTCCCGGTGATCAACTCAGCTCCGTGCCGAGCTTCTGCTTCAGGAAGGCTCGGGGGCTGCTGGCCCGACTTGCAGAGTCGAGCCAGTCGGAACGGGCAATTCGCGAGTCTGCTCGCCTGTTCAGCTCAAAAGAAGGGGAAAATGCGGGGGCGAGGTTGGGGGTGAACGCTTGTATTGATTCCTTGACCGTGACGGAGGAGCTGGTGGAGAATGTGGATAGGTTTGTGGGGATAATGGATGCAGCTTCCGGTGGTGGATTTCTGAAGGGGGAGGAGAGTGTTGAGCTTGCCACAGAGTGGGCGGAGATGGAGTGGTTGAAGGCGAAAGGGTATTATTCGATGGAGGCTTTCGTGGCAAATAGGTTGGAGGTGGCGTTGAGGTTGGCGTGGTTGAGTTGTAACAACGGTGGGAAGAAAAGGGGTGTTAAACTTAAGGAGAAGATCAATGCTGCTACCAATTCAGGCAATGTGTTTTGGAGAAAGAAGGGATGCATTGATTGGTGGACGAAGTTGGATGAGGCAGTGAAGAAGAAAGTATTCCGATTGGCAGTGGCAAAAGTAGCAAAGTGTCTGGTATGGATTCATATTCTGCAAGTTCTTTTTATTACTTGAAAATAATGCATTTATTAGCATTTATGTGTGTGCACTATAACATGAAGTTGACACACTAATTAGGGATACAGTAGAAGAAAATTTCTGTTGAGGGCTCACGGCACATTAACAAGTTTGTTTTTCCAAAATGATTAGTCCATATGGGAAAAATATGGAATCCTACCTTAGTATGTGCATTAATGATGAAAAGGTGGAAAGATATTTGTAATCCTTGTATATAGTGAAACCTGCTGCATGAAAGAGTAATGACACTCATAACGATATATCTGGAGAAAATTATAATTTGTAAAGATTTGATATTTTGAGTTGGTGAGAGAAGCAACAAAAATCGGATGGCTTTGTCCCATACTTCCTAATTAAATACCAGTTTCAAAGATTCTTCTTCCTATCCCTCTTTACTATGTTTCCTTTTTATGTATTGTCATAGTGTGCCGTATAGTTACTTTTTATAGTTTCCGTTTTCTTTTGTAGCTTCTTAAGCTACTCTGGTCATGTTTGTTGTATCGTGCTGGGCCTTTTTCCTGAATTTTTTATTGTTTTAAATGTCAGTGTGCTGAAACTTACAAAGGTAAAAATGTCTTAGCGGTTGACATGTCCTGTAGTTGTCTACAAGGTGAACCTGGATTTGGTGGGATGTCTATGGCAGCTGGATATCCTTTTCAGTTGAAATGTATGCTCAGTGTTTTGATGGTTCTTCAAGATGTTTATTCTATGTTGGCTGCATTTGAGCATGGTGGCCATGATGCAGACACAATATTTTTTAGCTCATTTGCTTCTGTAAATACAACCGCTGACTGCATATTACAAAAATTGCGGGAAATACTGATGGCCGTTTCGCTTGATTGCACAAAATTTGAGCTACTTGATGAGGGAACTGTGAATTTATCGACGAAGAAACAGAAGGAAAAGCTTGGTGCCAGTAACCATAAGAAAAAGGGGAAGAACCGGAATGCAAAAAAGCCTAATCCTGTGGCTAGATCTTCAGGAAACGACTGCTCACTCGTCATACCAGCTGAGGTACTATCAAATACCTGCAGACTTATTTTTCATAAGACAGTGAATCACTGAATCTCATATGTCATTTTGATGATTTGAATGGTTTAATTGTTTGATCGTCCCCAGGCATGCAGTAGCGGGGATAAGAAAGCAGATCTTCAAAGCCCTACTAAGAAGAGGAAGAAAGAGAAAAAAAGGGCGAAAAGTTCCAGCACTCAGAAATCAGTAGAAGTTAAATGTTGTGAAACAAGAGAGAAGGAATCTGCAACTATGTCTGTTCTTCCTCAGAGCAAGGATGAAAAGTCTAATTGCGTGACCGAGAATCCAGTTGCTGGTTGTAAATCCAATAGCGCAACTTTTACAAATGATAAGCATGGCCTTAATAATTCAAGTATTAATGCGCCTCCAACAACTATAGTTGATGGCTATCCTGAAGACAGTAAGTTTTCTGGTCTGAAGAACTGCCAGATGTCGGAAATGGCATTACCTAATGGTGCAGTAGCGTCCTGTGTTGAGTCTACAAAAGTTGACGTGGGACTTAAGGATACTACATGTGTGGCAGGAGTTCATTCAAATGCTGCATCAAATGACGTGGGTATGAACAGTACAAATTGCAAGCCTCAAAATGAAGTTGGCACAAAATTCATACCTTCTGGTAAACTCAGTCAAAATTATGGATTCCGAGAGCAAGCAATTCCACTTCGCGTGAAAGGAAGTCCTAGCTTTTGCGATATGGGCATCATAACTTCTTCAACTTATATATCTTATGAATGGCCAAGTTTAGCTCCTCCCCAGCTTTCACCTTATAATTCATATCTCCCGGCTGCAACTGATAGATTGCATCTGGATGCTGGTCATAATTGGCATAATCATTTCCATCAACCATTGGTACCAGCAGTACATGGGATGAGAAGTGCTTCAGTTGAAAATGGGTGCGGTGTTGTATCTCAACCTGTGCCAATGAGTTTAGATTGGCCTCCAGTGGTGCGTGGTGTTAACAGACTGACACCACCTATTGCTTGCAACTATGATTCAGGTTTCATTTCAAGGCGACAGAATTCTTTTCAGCAGAGTTTCTCAGCTTCAAGTGCACACTGCAGCATGATGAGCTCTGAGGATGAGAGGCTGTGTTCTGGTGAAGTAATAGATATGTCCGATGTTACTAATTCTCTGGAATTGGCTGATGATCCCGAAAATCATTGGATGTCTGAAGATGAATTAGAGCTGCATTCATTGACTGGAATGGATTATAATCAACACTTTGGGGGTGGTGTTATGTACTGGAATCCTTCAGATTTTCCAGGGAGCGGATTTTCGCGGCCTCCTTCTCTTAGTTCAGAAGACAGTTCGTGGGCTTGGCGAGAAGCAGATATCAATCGAGCTGTTGATGATATGGTTGCCTTTTCTTCTTCTTATAGTACAAATGGACTGACTTCTCCTTCTGCTGCTTCATTTTGTTCTCCTTTTGACCCGTTGGGTCCAGGAGGTCAGGCTATGGGTTATGTTCTATCTGACAGTGAAATAGCGGGCAAGGTTCTTCACTCATCTCCGGCAGTGGCTGATTTCGTTGGGGATGAGAATGTTTCAGGATCTTTGTCCTCCATGTCTGGTGATGGCGAGGGTAAGGCTGGAGATTCACTTCATTACCCAATTTTGCGACCAATAATCATCCCAAGTATACCAAGAGATTTGCAAAAATTAGACCTAAATCACACTGAGCATAAAAGCCCCGGCATTCCCCCTAATGGCCGGGAACCACATCGGATAAAGAGGCCACCTTCACCTGTAGTCCTTTGTGTTCCTCGTGCTCCACGTCCACCCCCTCCCTCTCCTGTTGGTGATTCAAGACGGCACAGGGGATTTCCTACTGTTCGGTCTGGTAGCTCTAGCCCACGCCATTGGGGTGTAAAGGGCTGGTCACACGATGGAATTAATTTTGAAGAGGCATGCATAAGAATGGATGGTAGTGAAGTGGTTTGGCCTGCTTGGAGGAATAAAAGCCTACAAGCCCGCAAGCTGACACAACCTGTTCCAGGAGCTTTACTGCAAGATCGCCTAATTGCAATTTCCCAACTAGCTCGAGATCAGGAACATGTAATTTTTTGTCAATCTGCTCCTTAATTCTATATATTTTTCTTCGGCTGACAATATAGTTATATTATCTCAGCCGGATGTTGCCTTTCCTCTCCAACCAGTTGACTGTTCTACTCCTAAGGCTTCTCTTCCTGTGCTCCATGGATTCCTTCATGACGAAATTGACTCTTTCTGCAAGCTGGTATGCTACTGCATGAATACTGATGTGTTTTATACTATGACATTTGTTGCAATATTTTTACTCAACTCCTTCACTTTTTTTAGTATGTTCTGAACATAAATATAATGATCTGCATTATTACTTTTTGGAAGGTTGCTTCAGAAATTTTTGGCAGGAAGCCTTCAATAAATTGGGCTGTCAAACGAGTGACACGGTCTCTTCAAGTACTGTGGCCTCGATCCAGGACCAACATTTTTGGTTCAAATGCTACTGGATTGTCTCTTCCCTCAAGTGATGTGGATCTTGTGGTCTGTCTTCCTCCAGTGAGAAATTTGGTGAGAACATCTAGTCAATGAGTGTACTTGCCTACTTCTTGCCTACTTGAATTTTGCAAACAAAATGTTGTCTGATTAATATGTCTTTAGGAGCCTATAAAAGAAGCTGGGATCTTAGAAGGGCGTAATGGTATCAAAGAAACTTGCCTACAGGTAAAAATGTTGTTTTAGTCTTTGTGTAATATTTATGAAGAGTTAACCGTATGTGTTTTGCTGATGAACTTTATTACTTTCACTCATGGTTTGGTCTTTCCTGAGAATGCCGTTGTATCATTTATATATGCATGGGCTTTAGTTCTTCGAAGTTTCTTGTTTGACTTGTATTAAGCAGAATTCACCAAGTAATTTTCCTATCACTGGGTTCAAAGCTTTCTCGCTTATTATAATTATCTTCTAGCACGTGTTTTGTTGCTGATGGCAATGCACTGTTACTCATTTTAACTATAAGGATGATGTTTCCTTGCAGCATGCTGCCAGATACCTTGCTAATCAAGAATGGGTTAAAAATGACTCTCTCAAGATTGTTGAAAATACTGCTGTAATGTCTCTTATTTCAATTTATATTCTTCCTATGGTTTCGATTTCCTCCTCTCTAATCCCATGATGTATTCCAATTTCCCTGGTTTACATTTTTATGATTTTCTATGTAGATACCTATCATTATGCTCGTAGTGGAAGTCCCTCAAGACCTTATTGCATCTTCAGCAGCTATTGTGCAGAACACTGGTGAACTGGGTAGCTCTGTTGCTGATCTCACTGGATCAGAAACTAGTGCTTCACTCTCTTGCTCTAAGATGAAGCATAGTCCTGAGAAGGATGTAAAATCAGTTCGTATTGATATTAGTTTTAAGTCCCCATCACACACTGGACTTCAGACTACAGAACTGGTAAATTTCTTGGGGACTTTGTTTGTCCCAGATGGTGTCACTAAGTTTCACTATAAAAGTTCCAAGTGTTTTTGAGAACATATGAAAATTTGATGAGCTTGGTTGAAATAAAGATTATTTTGTTTCTTCTAAGTACAAGGGCTGGTTAGGGAAATAGGAGCCAGGCAGAAGAAGTGGGGTTGAGTATTGGGGGGTTAGATAATGAAAAACTTTATATGGGAAAAAAGGAATAACATATTCAACTGCAATAAGGTGCATAACAAGGGTCTATCTGTCAACAGAATAATTGGCTGTTCTTTCTATCTGGATCTCCCACCCCCAATTATATTTTGCAGTCGATCGGCTTTCTATGCCCTCTTTTAGAAAGACATGAGAGCATATTCTAATGAACAAAAAGTAGGAAAATGCAGTGTCAGAGATACTTTTGATGACACACTCTTTTTTTTTTTTTTTGCTGTATGCACACCAATACCTCCGGACTTATCATTTCTTGTTGGTATCTATTCTTTACTGATTCATTCAATCTTTAAATCTAGGTCAAAGAGCTTACAGAGCAGTTCCCTGCTGCTAAACCTCTTGCATTGGTGCTAAAGAAGTTCTTGGCAGATCGCAGCTTGGACCAATCATATTCAGGTGGTTTAAGCTCGTACTGTTTGGTGAGTGTCTGGCCTTCAAGGAATATTCCTTGACTTGACAAATTTTTCGTTTTCAAGAAACGTGTACTTGCATAGCAGGCTACCATTCCATCTATATATCAGCAAGTAAATGGGCTTTTACACTCCCTTACAAGTTGAAGAACTAGAACGAAAGTGAGCTGAAATTTGTTACTTATAGGCTCTGGCCTGCCCAAACCTTTGTTACATAGAAACTTTTGGCTTTGTGAAAGGGTGTTGTTTGTGTTATACTGCTGTTGGTTTTCTAAAAAAATATGTAATGGGCCTTCTTAATCTTCTACCTTGTCTTTATATTCTTATGACTCTTATGAATATAGGCATTGACTGCTCTTATCCTATCATGCAGCTGTTGCTGATCATACGTTTTTTGCAACATGAGTATCACCTTGGCCGGTCTATAAGCCAGGTATGGGTGTGGATGTGGACTGTAAAGCGTGCTCACATTTTTTTTTGTTTTTCCAGAGCCCATCAATGTTCCATTATTCATGATTTCAGAAATTAACTTGACATTGTTTGCACGTCTGCAATTTTCTACTTGAAGTTTGTAACCTTGCCTGAGCTTATACCTTGTTGCATTTTTAGCAAGATAATCAAGGATCTCCAAAAAATCATACTTGATCGTATGTTATTCATAGATTTAGAATACAAGTAAAATGCATGTCATAAGCTTGGATGGCTGAATCAAAATGTTTCCCAATATGTAGAGTTGAAACTTAAAACTAAATATTCATGTATACAGAATTCATATAAGTTGGAATAAATGGAAATTTGCTACCCCTATACTCATGTAATGCTAAATTACTGTTAAACTAAAAGAGAAATTTATAAAGTAGCTACAAAACCAATGATGCTTATGGATTGTACTGAATTATATAATGGGTGGTTGCTTGTGTAGCATGCAATCATATTGTGAGACTATTATGTTAATTTTTCTCGCTCTGTTGTATGGAGTTCACCCTATGATCTGAACATTAATGTTTCCCGTGAATTATGTGCTCCCATATGTTACACTATTAGTAATACTGATTGAGACTTGCTTGCTTTTGGATATGTAGAACTATGGGAGTCTCCTTATGGATTTTCTCTACTTCTTTGGGTGAGTCACAAGTTCTTCCCTCTTTTTCTTAACTTTGGCACTAAATCTTTTTCAATGTTTAATTTGATCTAGAAAGGTTTCTGTCAGTCAAGTTTTCATTTTCTGCTTTCTAATTTGATCTAGATTTGGTTTAAGTACTAATCTAAAGCACTCATTTATCTAGGAATGTCTTCGATCCTCGTCAAATGCGCATATCTGTACAGGGCAGTGGGATGTACATAAATAGGGTTGAAGGGTACAGGTAACTATGGTCCTCTTGTTGATTAGTTTTTTTTTTTTTTTGAAACTCATTCTCCAACTGGTTTTTGTTGACAATGATTATAATTTTCATTCTCAGCATCGATCCAATTTACATTGATGACCCTCTTTTCCCAACAAATAATGTTGGGAGAAATTGCTTTCGGATCCATCAGTGCATTAAGGTCTGCTCATTACTTGGCTTATTCATTTTAGTCACTTTTCAGCTTTATTATTATTTTCACAATTTTAAGTCACCACTCAAGTTTTCTTTTTCATTGTCCCGTTATTTTTGGCATATCAATTGGTTGATTAGGTTTCTTTAGCTATCATGTTTAGATTTGTTGGTCTGTGACACCTATATTTGAACAGAACTGGCAAATTTGGTCGCATTGCCATAATATAACCTTAAAATAAATTAATTTGTTATGCATTGATCTCTTGGGGACAGTTATAAGCTTGGGCATTTGGGGTTGGAGGCTTGGTGCAAAGATCTCTTCGTAGGAGTTGTGTACTGAAAGTACAACTGTTAACGTAATGAGAGTTTGCTTTAAGTCTTCAACTTATGCTTTTCCTAGAGTGATTTGCCTGAACCACTCATCTGGTACATACTTTTCACAAACATCAGATCTTTAAAAATATCACTACAGATTGTTCTCCTGCGCCTTTTAGTCTCTGTTCATTTACAAACAGTAAAAATCCTTTTACTGTAGTCTGTAACCTAAACTACAAATTGATGAGATCTGAGATGATTGATATCTAAAATTTTCATTATCATTTATTGAACTGCTTATTATCTTTTCTGTTGTCGATGGACCTTTCTTACCCCTTTTGTTAGTTTAAATTTTTGATCCGTTGATTTTATGTTTTTACTGGTGGTAATAAATGATGAATACTTAATGAAGTGATTGGTGCAGGCATTTGCCGATGCTTATTCCACTTTGGAAAATGAGTTAACCGGGCTTCCCAGCAATGATGACATGAATACCCAACCACCCTGTAAACTGCTTCCAAAAATTATTCCAAGTATTGGCCATTCAGTTGGTTCCTAATACTCTGAAGAATGTTCATATTTATTGGGGTATGTTGATTGTTGACAATAAAGCATGTCATTGTCACTTAAGGTATAGATTGGTCTGTCATGTGCATTGGTGCAAGTAGCATATCCAAGAATTTGTAGCAGATGTTAATAATACTGAGATTAGCGATATAAAACATTTGTTGGGTGAAGCCTTCATAATTAAAGTAAGGCATTTCATTGACACATAAGGTATAGATTGGTCTGTCATGTGAATTGGTGCAAGTAGCACATCCACGAATTTGTGGCAGATGTTATTAATAATTCTGAGATTAGTGATATAAAACATTTGTTGGAACGAATAATGAGCTTGCTCATGAAAACCTAAGTATGAGACTACTTGGGGAGAAACAGATAACCAATCAAAACAGATTTGTTTTAATTAAATGATGCTCTGTTATTTTTATGAGTCATTATTTTCCTTTTACTTCTTTGTCAGAAAGTGGGTTAAGCTAAAATGTCTTTGGTAACATTAGAATAGGTGATGATTTTCTCTTGTATTTGATGCTTTTGACTTGCTGATATGTAGCTTCCAGTTTATACCAGTGCAGACGTGCTTCGATCCTACCCGGTAAAAATAGATGCATTGGAGATGCTTGCTTAAGCAGCCTTGGCCTGAGCTTGCCCAATGCTTTTTGTTATGGTTGGCTTCCACTCTTAATTAAGGCCTGCTGAGAACCGAAGTGGTAATGCTGCACCTTTAAAAGTTCATTATTTAGATGTGTATGTTGGTTTTTGGACTTCTAATGTGAGTCATACATATGTGGGGAAAAGGAAAGCCACTCCATAATTTAGTTTGTTATGAATACATGAGATATTTGCTCAGTGCATATGAATGAAAGAAAGAGAATATATTTGTTGCCAGAGCTTAGTATCTGGGTAGTTACTAATATAGACCTAGAATTGTATTCCGATCTATTTGAAAAATTAGTATAGAGGTAGTTCACCAGTTCTATAAAGTATGCACTATATGATTTTTATTAGGACAAAAATTGATGAACAAGTTGGATATGACAGGATTTTGGCTGGAGTCAAATCTGTTAGTCACAAATCACAATTGCATTTATAGGAGGGTGGGAACATCTGAGTTGGTTTTAGCCTTGGGTATCTGTAATTGCATCACATGCTGTACTCCATTTTACAGAGAGATCCGAAACAGGGCAACACCTGTCAAAGTTCAGTGCTAGAGAGTTTGTGCAGGCCTGACTTTAATAGTCAAGGTATTATTTCTGACATATTTTTGTGACGTTGTCAAGAAGACCTAGTCGATGTATGATTTAGACCTCATTGACAATCTTTAGGTTGGCTTACCAGGGCTAAGATCCAGTTCCACCCTCAGTATTTTGGAATATTTATCCACCATCACATCTTGGATATCTTGATGATATGAAGAGCTAGATCAGACTTCTCCTCCGCAATTAAGAATATTGCTGAGAGGTGGTAATCCTCTTCCTTGCCCCAAAGGACTGATCCCTGTCTTCAGATATCATATTTGGATCCAATGTGGTTCTGTCATACTATAGCACGGATCCAAATTGTTGCACCAGATGGCCAAAAAGTGTAATCATGGCATGAATGCATGCTTTTAAGGTTGTGTGCTTGCATTGATGTTACTCATTAGGTCTATGAAAGTGTACAATGATGAGTTGTGTATCCTTAGTTCCTTACCAAGGAGAAGTTGCATAAAATTAGATATCGGATTCTATCTTGTCAAGAGATCGCATTGTCTAGATATTTGTTTTGTAAAATCTCCAGGGATGATGTTCATTTATACAGTTATATATTTTATATGCCATCAAAATTTTGAGTGGTACATCCACTTTTTTTTTTGTTCCAATGTATTGATACGATCACATATCAATTTTACAAGCAGTTCTTCTGTTGACACTCCTTTGCCTCTTCAATTTCTATCTTTTGTATTTTAGAACAAAAGTCTAATCAAATTTGTGCATTCCAATTTCTTTTTGAAGCGTACAATCCAATTTTGGCAGAATAGAAAAGAGAAGTGCAAAGCTAAGCCTAAACAAATTTGAAATTCCATCTCATTGCACATCACCTTCCACGATAACCTTAAAATAATGAAGTATACAAGAGTTATAGCAATACATAAAACTAAAACTCCCTAGATGAATGCTCACGTAGCTTGTTTTGGAGATCCAGCTGTTTAGGTAAAACAAGTTCAACTCCTTCTCCAACTTGTGAGAAATATCTTTCAAGCAAAATCTACAATTCAAAGGAACGCATGGTTGAATGACACTTAAAAGTAACAAGTAGATATTCCAGTAAACAAGGGCGAAAGTAAAATGGAGGTCGCTGAAAGCTCACCACTGCTGCATAGGCATCTGAGCTTCCTTGGCGGGCAGTATTGCTGAGTCCCCTGAAACGAAATTTTTGTCATACTGGGAAAATGCACATAATAGTCTATTTCAATTAATTATCCATCTAATGAAATCCACAGGAGCTCCCCCATGGTAGTTTCCCAGAATGAATGCATTTTTGAATTGCAGCAAGTTAGTGAATACACAAGTTTCCGTCATCACGATTTTGCTTTATGGAGCAGTTGGTGAGTCAACTTATAGCTTTAAGAAGAAACAACATAATGAACCTACATGTCTATCATCCGGTGAAGCCCCTCATAAGATGTCCCGTGCTCATTCTGCAAGTAAACTCTCCAGCCTCTGATTTTAATCATCCAAACAATAAGGTAAATAGTGAAATAAAAGATTAAACGAGTATGCTAAATAACCTAAGCAAGATAACATTGTATCATAACACGATAGACACATTAATGACATTGAAATTACTCAGAGGAGTGTAATTCATCTGAAAGCAAAGGAAAAACATAACTTGAGGGTGGAAAGCTGGAGGACATCAAGCTCACACCCTTCACATACTTGACTCGCTCACTAACTGTTACTAGTCTGTTCATTCTCACCGTTCAACATAAATTTCCCTAAAATTAACTCCATAGCATAGCATATCACTTTCTATGATTTTATGATACAACGTAAAAGTCAGGAAGTCAACCAATTGCTTATAGAGAAGAGGCCAATATCAATTAACTCCATGTAACTAAACCATGGCAAATTCCAGCCAGAAAGCAACAAAACCAAAAACACACTTCTGACCTTCTTCAATTTTGATTCACACACCTCACACCATCCGCATCATTAGCAGGACTAGCATAAACTACATATCCATCATGACTCCCTCACATATCTAGTAAAACACGTGTACCCCAGCGTGACTTCCCAGACATGGAGAAAAGGATAGGTATCATGAGTTACCTCTCAGCAGCTCGGACTGCAAACCGACCAGCAACACTACGAACTTTATTCGACTGTTCTGTCTCCTTCCCATCAATTGATACAGGAAGTCCTACTACAAACTCATCAACCTCCTACATTTCATAACATCCATAAAAGTTTTAAGCCACCATAAACCAAAATCAAAATGCAACTCTATCATATGCATACTCACTGAAATGAA
>JAAGWI010032759.1:0-10574 GCA_012274505.1 Galium porrigens var. tenue
GACTCAGTCCCGGCAAGAGGGGGTAGAGGGGCCTCGTGCCTAATACTTCAACTTTGGGAAGGAGTCTGGCATTTGGCTCATGCGCTAGGACCAGACCTGTGACTCACAGAGGCCTTTGGGTCGGACACCTTTTGGGTCAAGGGCCTCCCACGATTGATTGGCATGGAGGACTTAGAGTGATTCTTCTTCATGTGCGTTTTTGTTCCCCCGAGGGGCCTCACCGGGCTCGCATAAGGCTGAGGTGCATTCACAACGACGGCTACATAGACGAGAGCATTTAGAATATGGAATAAGAGAACATTCAGAATAGTCAAGTGATTGTAAAAGGGATTAACGTGCCTGGGATATCCCACTTTACATACCACTGACCCTTAGTATAGGTGCCGGAATGGTACACCTCCTTCGGCCAAGCATAGGCAAGGTTCCGAGACTTGAAGTATTGGGTGAGATCCAGAGGGTGGGAAGCTATGAGGGAGTGCTTCTGCGCCATGCTGTCGGGCAATGGGTCCATAGCAGGCTCCCCTCGAAAGAACCATTCCATTCCGGCGTCGAACACTCCTCGGAGTTTAGAGTATAATATCCCCTATTATACCACTCCCGGATGGAGTCTCGCTTATTCCGCATGAAGTCACGGGTGTCCGGGCGAGGAGATAATGTGAAAACCCCGGTAGTATAGGGGGAAGAAGACACCACCTGGTAGAAGGATCTAAACAGACCCACAGAAGCGGTGACCATGCACCATGCGCAGTTCACAAGGAATGCCATCACAACGACGGTGCCGTTGGGTTACAGCTGCACGAGGGCTAATTAGTAGAAGTTTAGCAGCTTAGAGAAGAGGGGAGGGAAAGGAAAGGAAAGCCCAAATTGAAATTGCAGTTTTGGGATGCACCAGATGCTGTCAACAACGGTATCGCAGGACAGTAGGGCGACATTAGAGTCTGAAGGCAGAGGCGTTAACATCCGACCCACCAAATCTTTAGCGACCGGAATAGGCTCCGGGGTAGGGATGGCCCTCAGGACAGGGTTCTTTGACTTGCAGACCATGAGATCCAAGGGTCTCAAGGATTTGTTCTTGGATGCTTTACTCCCCTTCCGCTGCACGGGCCAGGGTTCGAAGGAGATGAGGGCGCGGGCATAATCAGGTTACGGAGCGGAGGCCCACGGGATTCCAGAGGTGGGACACCTCAACCCCTTCCTCCTGGTTCCTGTCGGGCGCATCCCTCTCGTCGCATCGAAAGAGGAGTCAAATGCGTACTCCTCGTGCTGAGAAGAAGCATACTTCTCGTGATCGTAACCTAGCCCTTCCTTCATGTACTGGTTCTGGGAGTCTTGGCCGTGATCGGAGTGGTCCATGATTTAAGATAGGAGGATTCAAATTCTTAAAGAAAGGAGGATTCAAATTCTTTAAGACAGGAGGATTCGAATTCTCTTATGAAGGGAAAACTGAGGGAGCAATTGAAGGATCTACTAGCAATGGAAGGATTTGCTAAAGAATCAAATCGTAATCTCCTCAGGTTACTTATAGGGGAGAAAACAAGAAGGGCTGTTATCGAGATACTCATAGGGGGTGACAACTAAGACAGCAATAATTACCATCGAAAAGCAAAAAAGGTGAAACAGCCGTAACTAGGGAAACGAGAACGAAATTATGGCTGGGGTCCCACAGAGCCACGTGCACGCGGAACATATCAAGCAACGGTTACCCAAAGGATGCCGCGTGGCGCTTGAACGCGGGTATAGGAGGCGAAAGTCCCCGCTTTAGGAGCTGAACGCTCCCGCCTCGGGGGCTAGTGATGACAGGAGGCCCAACCCATTTGATTGGGCCTACTCTAACCCCATTTGACTGGGCCTACCTTGACCTATGCAGGAAGCGTATGAACCCTCTGGTTCGTACGATCTCCCACGCACACTGTGGGGCCAAACAAGTACATGGTCACGTGCTTGTGTCTCCAACAGGTACACGATGACTCACCCCATGCAGGGCCACATGTGAGTCATCCTCCTTGAGCGATCGTAAACCTGGTGACTATAAATACCTCACATCCATTAGCTAGGTACATATACTCTCTAGCTCTACTCTTATTCTCTCTTCTGTACATTTTGTACTTTCAAATGGCCCTATTTCATCATCAGACTAAAGCAGTTACACTCGTGTGACTCCGGGGTTCTGTTTTGCAGGTCCCATTCGCACGGTGAGTCATCCGAATGAACTACTGCCCGAAGACCCCTTCGGAGGCTGAAAGACCCTGCATCACTTATCGCTTGGTATGGATCATGGGGAAACATTTTGGATCCATAGAGATCAGAATTTCTGGGCACATGCCCTACCTAGTTACACCAAGGATAATGATATTGATTTAGTTGAATGAGACATACAGCCGTCGTTACTATTGTCAAACGATTTTGGACATCTTCCACGACATTGAAATGATACATTTTTTTCCTTCAAAAAAAAAAAGAATTACAACCAAAACTTAGTGAAAATTCCTGAATTCTCTTCTTAGCATCATTAGAATGAGAGAATGATCCCGAATTCATTTACATGGAAAATCTTTGTACCTGAAAAGTAAGAATCCATTCAACAGTATAGTGCTTTCATTGGGTTGCACACAACCTGTTCGACATAATGCCTCTGTGCGTTCACTCTCTCTCTTGAATCTAGTAGTGTTCATATTCAATTTGTTTGCTTAAGGAAGGTTGCTAATTGCATGCTTTGCGCAGGTAATTGCTTCCTGAAATTCTAAATGCTATCTCATGGGGATGAAACGGTACTCAATATTATCGAGTGGATGGAGGAGCTAGCACCCTGGAGGAAGGGAAAGTCATTGCCTTGGATTTCTTTTGAAACGGAGAAAAGAGGTAATTTTTTTTAAGATTAAAACGTTGTTTGCCATTTGTTTATTTAACTGTTTGGATGATTTCTGAGTTCTGAGCTACTAACTTTTTAGAAGTTAATAATATTTCCTTCCCTCGAGGAGAAAAGAGCATGTAAAATAAGAAATTCTGATCAAGAATTGGTCACTGCATCTAGTTGGTTAGAGATCCCACAAAACATTGTTATGAATTTTAAATCAAGATGGAATATATTAAATCGATAGTATCCCGAGGCAACCCTCCTGGATTGGTTTTGTAGATGTAAATTATCCCTCATAAATGTCTTGTGTGATTGAATGTTAGTTAACCTGATCGATTTAGTGTCTTCTAACTTTATAGAAGTATAGTAAATTGGCCATCTCTTATGATTTGTGAATAGCCCGCATAGCATTTAGTTTGAGTGGTGGGAGAATTAGTTCATTTGTATTGTTATATCTGTGTACTTCATTGTTTTTTGAGCTACACAAAGAGGGTTAATTCCCTAACATTGAAAACCATCATGATCATTTAAAAATATTCTTATGCTTTATTCTTAGTGCAATATGCAAAACTTTAAAGGTATTTAGCAATCAAACCTCTCGTCTGACTTCCTAGAAAGAAACACGAGTCTTCAGTTACTGAAGAAGTATAATATCAGGCTGATTAACTTGGCGGGAAATTTCCCAGCCTTCCACCGCCTAATTGGTTACTGAAGAAGTGTAATATCAGGCTGATCAACTTGCACTCAGAATCACAGCTGATCAGTTGCATCAAGCTGAACAGGTTTTGGTGGGAATTTCCTAGCCTTCCACTGCCTAATTGGTTCTGCAGTTAGATCAGCATAGTTTCGCTGATCATAGATGTTTCCTGTTGCTTCTAGAATAATGATTATTAGTTAGTTGAATGATTGCAGTTGCGCATATAAACCTCTTGTACAAAATTGAGTTGTCATGATTCAGACATTAGTTTCTTCCATATCTTCTTCATTTTCTGAATTCTACTTTCTGCAAAATAACCGCCTGTTTATAGGTAAAATTAGTGCGTGTTCTTGGTGTTTTCTCAATCTTCTAAGCCTTAGAGTCAAGCTATACTTTGATTATATCAGTTACAAGCTTCTGTTCCCCGGTTGATTCTGTCAGTTGAACTTCAAGCATACCAACAGTGGAGTACAGACATAGGAACCCTTAGACATAGGAAAACCGCTGAAACGCCTTCTCACGTTACACCGGTACCCTTAGACAGCGGTTTTTGAAAAAACAAAAACCGCTGAAACGCCCCCAAAATAACCGGTGTTAGAGGCCCTCCTCCCTGGTAGTGGAAAGCAGGCAATAATGGTGGAGGTGGTGGAGGACATTTTCTTCTGCTGCGGATATTAAATGGCACAAATCACTGAACCAAAGTAAGAGTACAGACATAGGAACAAACCAATAAGATGGGAAAAATATATTCGGAAAAGTTAATAATGGTCACCTTAAAATGAAACTAGCTAGCTGATCAGACAGTCGGTGAAACCCGGAATGCTTGAACTTGAAGCCGAATGAAGTTTTAACAGTGAAATCTGGAATGCTTTAAGATTGGTATTATTTATAACAATTCCAGTTGACGAGGTCTTAGCTTAATTTAATTACTACATGCTCATGTTCATGCATGTCTGCAGTTTTTTCCCTTATGCATTACTCAACTGGACAATTTGCATTCATAGTGATATGGTTCTTTTCCAAATCACGGCACACATTGTTGACGACTTTCTTTTCCAGATTAAACAAATACAGTAGTTCAAAGCTTTCAACATTTCAAACATGGATCAGTAGAAATTTTTATTCTGGATATCATGAGAAAAGAAACAGACCAATGTGTTCATATTAATCTATTCTCAATTACTCAGTCAGGTCAAAAATTATCAAGCTACTGCATGTAACAAATTTAAAAGTAGTTAACAATGCATAATCATAACTAAAATATTGAACAATCATATCATTTAAAATACACATAATCGTGTGGATATCATCCTCATAGTACTCAGGAGAACCTTATAATTTGCCTTTAAAATTGAAAAAAAAAAATTCCTAATAAGGGCATAACTTTTAAAACTCCATGAGGCAATGAATAATCGTATAGCCGAGCTAATAAGGCGACTAAATACTATCTCTGGTTGCCAAAGTAGCAAATAGCATGCAATATTCCAGGGAAATCAATGAAATCCAACCCGGATATTGTTAAATACGTACGGTATGGCTTCTTTTTCAGCTGCATTATTTGTGGCTGAGTCCTGGAGAATAGATGCATCACAATTCACAACCCTGGAGAATTGTACAAATAAAACATATAGCGAAACAACATTAAAGCCAAAAACCTGATGATGTTTTTACAAACCTTACATTTTTCCAGGTTAGATCCCTGACATGTTTAGGTGACCCGATGGTCTGTACTCCGATTCAAGACCTGATTTCAACGCTTTTGGCTCTCCTGTCATAGTGCAATGCCCTGAAATCCCATGAATGACAAGAAAAAACTACAGAACCATTGCATTTCTCATCTTTTCTATATGCTCTCTGTGCCTAAAATTTTATTAAATTTTTTTCTTTTGCTATCTGTTGATTCAGGGATGTTTCAGAAATTATATATGGAGGTATACATAACTTAGTACTTTAATTTGAAGTTCAAAGCTATAAAATGGAACCTGTCTTCTGAAAAAAATTGTCAATTCATTCGTTTAATTTGGATCGAATTTAGACTCTGAAAGATATACTGTCCTCTTAGTTGATGCATTCATACATCAGCCATGTAAGAGTTGTCGTGTTATTATTGCAGTGATGATGTTTAAAGTGGTTGAAGACACAGGCCCTCGACGAACTGAACAATAATCTAAACCTATCATTGAGATGCATGGCATAATTATAAAGCATGCATCTGAATAAATGACACTAATAGTTGATCAGATGCAGGCTACTAAACTTGCATTTCACTCTCATCTACTAATAGAATGGAACATCTACGTTGATGATCTAGAAAACATAACATCGATCCCATTCAGAAACAAGAAAAAATAAATTAATAATGAACATTTAAGATTTCAAACATACCTAGAACTGGGATAATATAAAAGGTACTGCATGCAGTGAAATGAAGAAAGATAAAATCATCTTCGAGTGATCTTTAGACCTGAATTCCCCCAATTGTTTTGTGATTCTTCAATTCTTGTCACCAAATCTTCAACCGCCTTAGTACAAAAACTGACCTCAATCCCTTCAAGTGTTTCAATTGTCTCTAAACAAGAAGGCAACTCCACCAAAGTACTAGAAAATTCTAAGACTAACTTCTGAAAACAGTCAAACTCATGATCATCGCAAGCTATCCATCTCCGGAGGGGAATACCTCCCACATGCAGGATTCTAAGTTTTGAGAACTCCCCCTTTTTCATTTCCCAGGTGTACTCCTCTTCACCTTTAAATTTCAGCCCCCACAATTTGAGGACTTCAAGGCTAGGTAGCTGATTGCCTATAACTGAAAAAATCTCCCAGTGAAGATAGAGCTCAGATAACTTCAACCTTTTCAGATTTGTAAGTGAAGCAAACCCAAATCTAACTCCGAAATCTGGTTGTAGACGTCCAGACATATCAAGAGATTCAAGTTTACTTAAGAAGTCTGGAAATACGCACTTGTGTAAGAACTTCAACCACACAAAATCTGGTTTGAAGCTTGTATTTTGATATATTAAGCACTTCAACTTACGAATATTTGGAAACTTCCTCAATTGCTTTTCCATGTTGCGCCAATCAATTATTGCACCTTTAAACCTATCCAACTCATACAAAATAGACGAGTCATCAAGATTTTTCATAGGCAAAACACCAACCATGCCATATGAACCACGTAGGCAGAGATATTTTAATCTCTGCATGTTCCACAGATTGTCTGGCAGTGACAATTCACTCGCTCTCATACGGAGAATTAGAGTTTCCAAATATGAGAGCTTAGATAACCATGAAGGGATAGTCAAACCGCCACCTCTTAGTGCCAAGAAAGCCAACAAAATAAGTTGTTCGATTGCAGTAGGAAATACATGACCAACGTCAATTTGCTCTAGATCCAATACCTTTAGGAGCTTGAAGAATCGAAGTGCGGACGACATACCTTCATAAAATTTCCCTGAGCCTCTCAAAAGTAAAGAACGTGCTTGAGGACAATACATCTTTGATTCTCTCAAGGTTTCAGGCTCACAATCAATTAATAGCCTCCTCGGGTTGACTGCTTCCTTGAATGAATAAATCTCATCAGATCCTTTCACAAAATGGAAGAAATGCTCATCTTTGGCCTTCTCTAAACAAAATTCACGAAGCAAGTCATGAATGTGACATGCTTTGACTCTACCATCGCTTTTTCGTTTAGCACCCGTAATTAAGCTTCTACCAATCAACATATTCAGGTAACCTTCAGCAACATCTTCTAGGCTACTTGTCTCAGATTTTCGGACAAAGCCTTCTGCAATCCACAAACGAAGCAGCCTAGTTACAGAAACCTCTTGATCTTCTGAAAACGCACCAAAGTAGAGAAAGCATGGCCTTAAATAATAAGGTAAATGTCTGTAACTGAATTCCATTGTGTACCTGCAATTGAACTTGAAGCTTATAAAAAAGTAAAATAAAGAGAATGAAAAACTAATATGAGAAAAAAAAACTACCTGAAATTGCCTTCACTAGAAAAAAAGTTGAAACTACCCATAATTCCCTCCCAAGCTCCGGCCTCAGCATTTGATAGAACACCAGCTACAATGATGATTGCAAGAGGTAAACCTCCACATCTTGCAACAATTTGCATTCCCAGGTCATGCAATCCAGGAGGAAAACAATATCCTTGTCCAGGGAACAACTTGCTCCCCAATAATTTCAAACTATTATTATCGCTGAGTGGTCTAAGAATAATAGGTTCTTGGTCAAGCATTTCACTAGGAGCAATATCAAGAGAACGGCTTGTAAAAATAATTCTACTCCCCTTATTATCATCAGGGAATGAACCTTTCAAGTTTTTCCATACTTCAGTATTCCAGATATCATCCAGAAAAATAAGAAATCTTTTCCCTTTTAAACTGCGCCTCAACTGGTCTGCTAATTCATGCTCACTACTCGTCTCAGAAGACATGGCATGACCAATTTGTTTCAAAAGTTCAGTTAAGATTTTCTTTTTGTCCAGTATCTGAGGAATAGGGCACCATGCCTTGGCCAGAAAATGGTATGAAAGCGAAGAATGATTGTAAACTTTACTAGCCAAAGTGGTCTTACCTACACCTGGCATACCCACAATCGCAATGAGCCGCAGATGCTGTGTTCCTCCTCTCAATCGATCAAGAACTTCTCTTTCCTCATCATGGAGGCCTATGACTTCATTTGGTTTTGAGGGAGTTATTTGTGATGGTAGGTGATTATAAGTTCTGCTTCGATTTTCCTTGACTTTGACTTTCAGTACATCTGCTTTGATATTGCTAATTTCATGTATGATAGGATCAAATGATGTCGAAAATGAATTTGAAAGAGGATCAATTGCTTGGTAGTCAAACACACTCTCTAGCTTGAATGCAACCTCCAAAAGACGATCCCAAAGAGTTTGAACTTCCACATTTTCATCATACAACCCCATTTCTCTCAAGGTACACCTTACGCAAGCAAGTTCTACTTGAATGGTTTCAACGTGGCTCTTGTTTGTTGATTCGGCTTCAGATCTTGTCAACTCCATTAGCTTTTCCAATATACAATCAACAAAGCCATAAGAACTTGTCCTCGGAGAGTTGAATATTGGTATTTGTGGATCCGCTTCTGCAATTTTCGATAGGACAATCTCAAACCTGTCCAGCAGATGTTGATGCCCAGAGCTGACATACATTTTTGGCTGGTAAAATGAGCAGATTGAGATACCAGCATCAGTGACCACGTCAGCAATTTCTCTTTGAATGTTCATGTCAAAGTTGCCTATTAGCTGTTGCTTGAGAATGATTTTGAGGGATACAAGTCTTCCATATAGCTCTTGCAGTTGATCTTTCATCAAACCTATACAGCGAGTGTCTAGGCTTAGAATGTCTGCAAGGATAATATCTGCAAGGACAGATATGAGAGAATCTAAGAAATTCTTCACTACGAGTAGGGCATCATCGCCAAACCGTTGTTTGGCCAACTTTGAGCTACTAAGAGAGTGAGTGTAAATCTCGTAGACTTGAGGATCAATAGACTTTATCTTTTGTACCCATGTTGAAACTCCGGAGGACACCCTTTCTTCCCAATCTTCACTAGGATTATTTTCGGAACTATGGGAACTCCATCCACCGGATGTTAGGTAGAGACAATGGAAGAGTACATATGCGGTATTGATGGCAATAGTTTCAGAGTGAGCCAGCAAATCTTTCCTGGCTTCTGTATTCCCCTTGGTGACAAATTGGAGGAAACTCTTCAAGAATCTCATTTGGATTCTCAAGGGATACATTATTTCGGCAAAATCCAATGTAGTGATTTCCAAAATGGAAGTAATGATTTCCAAGATTTCATTAGTCATAAGAGGTGTTGAATGAGGTGTGCAAGTGCATGCCAACATAGTGCCATACCTGTCCTCCATTTCCTCCTGCAATGAATAAATGAATTGTTCGAAAGTTTCTGCCACCGGGGACGTATCACTGAAATTTGAACAACCATGTAAGTTCACAGTGTTTTGCCAAAGCTTTTCCTCAATCCGCACAAGGAATTGTTTCAAACTTGCATCCCCCTTTAACTTTTTGCTGCAAAGTACAAATATTTTGAGAAGGCTCAAGTTACGATTAAGTGGCTCACAATCTTCCCCGGCGTGCCAACGTATTGCACAAGAAATGCAGGCAATGATGGTGGTGGAGGACATCTTCTTCTCCTGTAGACACTGAATGGCATAAATTGAACTAAAGTAAATCAGAACAAAGACTCAACTGGCTAGAAATCAATAAGATGGAAAAATTATATTCATAGAAGTTAATAGTGAATATGATGTTAGAATACCTTATAATCAAAGCTAAGATGGATGATAAAAGCTGGGATGCTTGATCTTGAAAAATGGTGGAGCGTCGAGTTTTGACAAAGGATACTAAAAAAGAAGAGATCTTTTTTATGTCCAGCTAGCAGTGGACTTGCACTCAGAACTCTTCTGCATGTTCCATAGGACTATCTGGGGAACACAATAGGGCATTGATAATAAACCTCAACTATCTCAAGCATCTGAAATCATGACACAAAAAAGGAACAACTGATATTTCACCAGATGCTGAGACCAGAGTACTAAAACTCGCATTCTCATGTAAAATGGATGAGTGTAATAGAAATATAACAACAGTGGCCCAATTCGGCGGGGGATGGAATAGCAAAAAGATCTAAAACATGCACTGAATATACAAAAGTGCTACAGCCAAATGAAGAAATAAAAATTCATCTTCTAGTGATCATCAGACCTGAATTCCCCAAATTGTTTTGAGTTTCTTCAATTGCTGTCACCAATTCTTCTATGTCATCTTAGAACAAGAACTAACTGATGTCGGGGGTTCTAGCCACCGAAGGGGTGTCCGGTATCAGTTGCGTTCGGAGGCTAAAACTGCACAAGGGTGTATCCTGCAAAACAAAGCCCCGGAGCTATCAGAGGGTAATTGTTCCATTGTGATGATGAAATGGAGACCTTTGGAAGTTATAAAGCATACGGAAGCAAAGCTTAAGAGTTGA
>JAAGWI010032805.1:0-10775 GCA_012274505.1 Galium porrigens var. tenue
GGATTGAATGTGAGTCAATTGTATGTTGAGGTAGGGATATAATGCTATCATTGTGTCCTCCTCATATGTGGTTGTGAACTAGAGTCGAGGTTTCATTTCTACCGTATGATTATGTATGCATTCGAGTTGCTAGATTCGCGTGTAGCAAACTAGGAACCTCTCGGTTCTTGGTAGTTGTCAAATGTCTCGTACATGCTCACGCTATCGTCGAGTGTGGTTGAGTTTGTCGATTCTCCGATCCCAATGCCATTATCGAGTTATCTAAGATGCTATCATCTAGGTCTCTCGAGAATGAGGGCTCTTGAGTGATCCTATCATGCTCACTAGCCATTGCCGAGAGAATAGGGTGATTAATCATCCACGACTTATGGTCATAGCTTATATGTGAAGCGTTTCTCAATGATAAATCGATAGCTAGACGTCGAAGTCAATTGCCTCCCAAGGCCTTGTATTTGTAGTGCTAGTGTTGTAGTGTAGCTAGTTTACTTGATTTCGTAGTGTAATAACTAATTCACAACCCCCCTATTTACCTTGCTTTCTATATAATATATATGTATATGTATGTGTGTGTTAGGAATCTATTGTAAACCATCCAAACAAATCTCTTCTCTCTGTTAGGAATCTATTGCTTACCGCTAGCTACTCTATAGTAGTCGGTAGTTCGTAGGTGATTTATAAATTGTATCTTGGCACTCGCGGGGTTCTCATCTAACGACGTGGGAAAACCGCTTGCACTAAGGCCCTTAGCGAGAGCAGTATTAGGATGTGCAATTATGGATAGACGTAATTAAGGAACACACGAATCTAGTACAATTGTGGATTTGATCAAATTCAATTAAAAATTTTAGATCAGGATCCCTTATTTGCATATCAGATCGAATATATGGTTGTAAAATCGAATATCCGATTCGGGTTCAAATAACTTTCATGAGATTTAAACATTTCACCCGGAGTGTACTTATTTGAGTTGAATCAGGTAATTTATTTGTTCTCATATATATATATATATAATTTTTATCTAAGAATTGATATCTCTGAACCTGTTGGCCTCTCAACACAAGCGTATTCGTTCTAACCACTATCAGCTCAAGTGGCTTTACCAATCAATGACAAGGGTTAGTATTTCTAACCTCTGCTTTATGAATATATGTAAAAGAACATAGCCTAATCTTGATGTATGCCAATCTTATTTATTGAAATCATATTAAAATCTACGAAACCATGTCTAAGAATAGAAAAGTGATAGCCCCATTTGTGCGATTTCATTGAATAAACCTCCTATTCCACCCCATGAGTATATCTTTCTAAGTTTAAGATCCTTCGCGAAAGATGTATTAGCATGAGTAACTGTAGATGAGTGAATTCTTTGAACACCCGGATCTAGTCCAATTCGTGGATCTAATCCAATTCGGTCATAAAATTTTTGATTGGGATCTCTCAATATTTGATAAGATCAAATATAGGGTTTAGAAAATCGAATATCGGATCTGAGTTCTAATAATCTTCATATGATTTTCCAATTTTACCTATTTCCAATTTATTACCCTATGAAGGCGACATAGTGGCTTGAGCTCTCAACATAAACGTATTTGGTTCTCATCACTACGAGTGTTCATGGACTGAGTCAATTTTTTATTTATTAACACTTAAAACTTAGAAAAGTAGTAAATCGTTAGACTCGATAAAATAGAATGGCTGATAAATTGGTCTATAGTTATTTGAATAATTTAATTGTGATAAACGTATAATTTTTTGTTTTATTATTTATTTTACCTAGAAAGTTTATGTGTCCCCTTTTTTTATGAAATAAGTTTATGCGTACCTAGAAAATTTGTGTGTGCCTAAGTGGCTGTACTTTGATATATAATAAGTTAATGAAAATTTTGCAATCATAATACTCTTAAAAGTAAAAATAAAATTAAAAGGATTTAGATATAATCTAATCCAATTCTCATCCGACCCAAATCCCGAAAACTGATCTAAAAGTTCTACTAGTACAAATATCATCCGATTTAATGCACCACGAACATTTGTAATTAAACTAAGGCCTGTTCTTCTTTTACTTTAAGTGCAGTTTAGTTCATGTTTTTATGTCAATTCAGTTATTATTATTATCAGTTGTCCAAAAAACTTCAGTTTAGTTCAAATCATTTTAGTCGAAAATAACGAGGTTTAATAAAATGAAATGGATTCATAAAACTTTAGGCTTTCATGAATAATCATATCAGACAAAAACCAGACACTATGAAACTTGAACATCATGCTCTTCAACATGCAACAAATGTTACACAATATCTTACCACTTTTATCAAATGCCTCTGGCTCTGAACAACACTACAAAATCCTTTAGACTCAGACTAAGAAAATTCAAGGACCCAAAGACCTCATCTATTAGGTCACTGTGACCTAATATCAAGCAAGATCTGCACTACTTTACCCCTCTATTGGTTTATACACCCTACAAAACTACAAAGTTTTTTCCCAACATTATTGCACAGAGGCTACTTTAAGGGTAAAATGTACAACAGTTCATCATAACTCAGCTAATGTATGGATTTTACCCTACCTCAAATCCCGAACTAGCCTAGCCTTTTAGGTCGGCTTTGATCCGGCTGAACACCACTTTCACCGGCACGCAGGCTATTGCGGGTCCCTTGAGATTCTCGATCACCGGTTTCTTGTCAAAACTGCCACTGCCGCCTTTCTTGTGACTGGTGAGAGTGGACAGCCTGCGAATCTTTTTGGACAGAGCAATGTTTTTCCTTGGTTTTGGCGGCTTGCCAGACCTTCGCTTGTAAACCATGTCAAAGCTCTGCAGAACAAAAGGGTCTTCAGGGTGATCATCTTCCATATCAGGAATGCTGAAAAGCTGATCTGTAAATCCTTCCTCCACGGCCTCCACAGTGAGGGGATGGCCCACAATCGGTCGACAGTTCAGCTTGCTCATCAGAGAAATGTACGGAACGTGCTGAGGCCGATAACTTCCCTTTACTTCCACATTCACGTCATAAAGGGTATTATCAGTCAAGTGGTGTCTGAGCGAGAAATCAGCTGAGCTGTACTTCGGGTTTAGCACGAAGCGAGACATACGAAAAGGTAGAGACCTGTTCTGAGCCTGGATATCAGCCACTGTTCCTGGCTTCGGAGGTTGGGCCCCACCAGTAGAATTATTATAGTCGACTTTTCGGCCGGAACGAAGCGAGAGCACGTTCTGCTCTATAGCTCTCAGATGGGGGCTGGGTCCTTCATCTTCTTGGCGTTTACTTCTGTGTGATGAGTGCCTAGCTTTCCTCTTCCCCTTTAGCCGCCACTTTGAAGGACCTTTTTCTAACATATTGTTAAGGTTGTTGACGACACCAGCACCTGAAATTGCTGAACCTGACTCAATCAGCTCGTCATTCCCCAAAGGAACATTCTCAACCTGACTGCTGGGGCTTCTCTTTGGGGCTCCTGAGGAAGTAACCAACATGAGAAAAATTAGTACTTAAAGAAAACCATTTGATGAGAGCACATAATGTTAAGAGATAACCCAGTTTCCATTCATTCAACATAATTCATCAAGCACCCATAATCTGCTAAATCCGCTAATTGAAAAGAAACAGACGAAGAATTTGTCTAGGCAAATGAAAAGAACACAAAGTCTGCTAAAACAAACACGATCAAGGCTGGACATATACATAGACAAAAAAGCAACATCAAAGAATTCTTAACATCTGAGACCACAGGGTCTGCTGAACTCAAGACTACTGGTACTGGAAAACAGACAACCATTTTAACGTTGTATTAAAAGAAAGAATCAAATGTAGTTGAAGTTCCAGATTTTTCAGCATGTTCCTATCTCTCAGGATAATAATTTATATGTACACATCAAATATTCCCTTTAAAACTTATATGTCCAAGCAAGTAAATGACACCTAATCTGAAACATTTTAAAGAAAACATACCTGCAGGTTGCTTTTCTTCTGCAACAAGAGGCACATCAAATAAATGGTCAGAAGATCCATTCTCATGGCAACCCAATTCGCCGCTGGAAGTTGTATTTTTCTTCTGAGTGCATTTAACTAGGGTAGAATCCTCGCTTGAACTACTTTTCTTTAACCCATTAGCGGCTACCTCGGAAACAGGAACAGACACCATTGGAGTAGTCTCTAAAACCTTTGTTATTGTCCTACGTCGGCTTTTCTTTTTCAGGTACTCTTGAACAATTGCTACTGGAGATCTCTTCCGCTTGAATGATACAGCTGCACCCAAACCTAGATCCCCGAGTCCTCTCATACGCTTAATGCCTCCAGCTCCATCCTCCTCAGAATAATTTGGATTCTTCAGCTGTTTCCCCACTGCGAATCCCTCTTTTTCAGCACTAACTTGACTTTTCTCCTCAAATGTAACCCCGGAGTGAGACAACTCCAGCTCAGATTCAGAAACAGATACAGGTTCATCTTTGGGGAAAATCATCTGAGCCTCATCGGGAGATGCTTTAGCATCTTCTTGAGCATGCAAAGAAGCATGAGTTTTCTCACAGTCTTGCATCTCTTCATCTTTCTTATCACCATCACCTGAGGAGAACTCGAGAGCATCTTTCTCCATGCTAGCCTTTTCAATATCAAGGGCCTGAAGGATGGCATCTTCTCTGCGAGCATACTTGACTACTTTCTTAGTACCACTAGCCGCTGCCTTCTTTGCTTTAGCAATACAGCTAACAAACTGCCCACACCGAAAAGCTTTCACGCGTTTGGACTTCTCCACATTATGCCATTCCCTGCAAGAGTCGGAACAGCTAGGATAAATATCAATCACATCAACTCGTGAATACACTAACATTACATATTCTAAAAAGAAAAGAGAAACCAAAACAATAATCAATCGTGCTTTTGAACAGCAAGGGCAAACATAATTTGCTCCACTGAGACAAATAGCAATCAGAGCAAGTAGAACATTCAAGCCAAAACAGAAAACATCAAAGCCTACCACATCTTAACCAATTCTAAACCAATTCAGAAACACGAGACAAGCGCATTCAGAAACACAAAACTATTAGCCGAATTCAGAAACACGAAACCATAAGCCTACCACTTCTAAACCAGTTCAAAACTGAAAACAGTAAAGCATAAATTAGAGGAAAGAAGCATACAAAATCTACAAAACCCTCTGTAAAACACAAAATTAAGAGAAACCATGATTTCGAATAAACTGAAGAAGAAGAAGCACTTACACAGCAGCATCATCTTTACCAAGGAGCTTAAAAGGAGTCCCCGATTTTTCAGAGATAACGCAGTCTTCAGGGAGCTCTTCTGGACCAACAACCCGAGCTGGCCACCACGAACCATTTCGCCTGCGAACCCACACCAGCGCTCCGGCTGAGGTATCAATGGACTTGTCATTGGTGCCCTTACCAGAACTCCCCATCTCACTTCTCAGAACACCCCCAACTGGCTCAACAAATCCAACAAAAAATTAATCTCCAAGAACCAAATTCAACCCAACATGCCTGCCTTCCAACACCAAAGAAATAGAGCAAAAAAATCAGAGCAATTCAAAAACCACATGCAATTCAAAACCTAAACACAGCATTCAGCATTTCAATAGAAAAAACCCAACTAGAACTATAGAGTCAGATCAGAGCACAGAAACTAATTAAAAACTCCAAAAAACACAAAAACAAGGTTTTATGGGGAGGAAAACAGATCTAATAATCAACAAAAACCGCCCCAAATGAATCAGACCTTCATACGCTCCTTTTATCTCACTTACAAAAAATTCCCAATGATACAAACCAAAAAAAAAAAAGAAAAAAAGCCCCATTTCCACCCTTGTATAATCTTTTTAATGCTCTCCCAAAAGGGGTTCAAAAAAATGATTTTTACTCCAAACACATTTGCAAGAAAACTTCCACTTGCAGAAACACCTAGAAAAAAACACACACACAAACACACACCTGCTCTAAAAACAAATGAAAACACACACAGACACACACATACGGAGTTGTAGAAGAAGTACAAAGAAGAATCAGGTGGTGAGTACTTAAAATGGGATCGGAGGGTACCTTTCTTTCTTTTTGTGTGTCTTTTTGCACCTCAGAGTGTGTGACCTTAGGAAAGAGAAACAAAGGAAAAACAGAGGACTACTGTGTGACTGTGTTTTTTGTGGATTATTATTATGGGAGAAAAAAAAAAGGGGAAAACACTGTAATATATATAAACACGCACACACACACTACTGACTACTGAGGTTTTATGTATCTTAAGCTCTGTACACCTGTCCTCCCTGACGTTGGATTAACCTAATCTTGATGCAGTAACAAACGAGGTTACTACCTGGTAATTAGGATCAACGGTCCTGATTGATTTGACCTACAATATCTAACTTTACCTCACCGCAGGGGATTAGGAAATATAAAGGGGAAAAACAAGAAAATAGAATATACTCAGCTGCGGTTGTGACTTTCACCGCTCGTTTGAACTTTTTAGGTATTTTGGAGCTCAATTCTTGCTGTCTGAGAAGAGGGGTTTCGAGGAGATTCGTAAAAGGGCAGCCATGACAGGTAAAAATCTGCTCTTTTTTAGGTTGAGCACTTTGTTGGGAGGAATTTGTGTTTGTTGGGAGGAATTTGTGTTTGATTGTTCATGGTATTGTCGATTGAGCTGTTGTTTTGTTGTTTTGGGGATGTTTGTGTGTGTCCCTTTTCGTAAAGTTTGAAGCTTTGGGGGATTTCGTTTGGTTTTGATTTGTGCTTTTGCTGATATTACGATGCCATGGCTGTTGGAATTTGGAGATGCTGAATAGCAGTTTGGTGGTGGTGTTAAATTTTATATGTTTTTCACATAGTTAGTGATTTAACTGTTAAGGTTTGGAGTTGCGTGATACTAGGGTTTCATTGTGTTGTAAAGCCTTCATGGGATAATGTGAGTTAACTGACATAGGATATACAATTATTTGTCATTGCCTGGTGGCTGGTAGTTACTTCACAAGGAAGGTAATATCCTAGTCGGAAAGAATTGGCATAAACTAACGCCGCATGTCAACGCACGTGGATATGCTATGTCATTGCGCGCTATTATACTATGTCAACGCGCGTGGATATGCTGTGTCAACACGCGTTAATATGCTATGTCACGCGCGTTGACATAAAAGCAGTGTTTTATTGTGTCTCTCGGTTTTGTTTTTTATGACTCAACGGTTTGATGAAATCTTTCTTATGTAGTAACTACTAATTCTAAACATTTGTCAACAGGTGTTGGTTTGTCAAGTTTAATATATGTTATTTGCTTGCAAAATTAGTTTCTCACGATACTATTCTCCTTATACAGCAAGTAAAAATAATGTAATAGCTTTCTGGTATAACGGCATCTGGAACTTTAGTTTGTATAGAAGTTGGATGTCATAGAGTATTAATATTTGAAGCATTAGCTCCAAAGCAAATAAACCAAAAACATAAATGCCCGATGACAGATTTGCCTTCTAAAATGATCTCAGGTTATTAGTTACTCTAATGAGAATGTATTGTTAACGGAATAATATATCTTCCTTATAGATCAGTAAAATAAAGAAATATATTTGCCACTTGGCTGTGTCGCTTAGCTTTACTATTTTTGTTTCTTGCAAGTTAATGTTTTAACCGTCATTACTCTATGATGTCCCCTTTGGTGCATTTCTAAAGAGCACGTGTATTTCACGATACTTTGACTTGAAATTTTTGGCACAAATTCAAGAAAGTGGGCTTCTTTCAGTTTAATTCATTATGAGCTGACTTATGATGTGTTGAGCTGTTAATATGATGATATGATTGTGATGATTGCATTGGATGTATACGGCATTCTAACATAGAGTGCCCTTATGTTTTCAGTAAAAATATCCACCTGCATCCTTCTAGAATTTCGTGCGTGACGTTACTCATCATATTTGTAACTCATCATATTTGTATCTACGTAGAATTTATGGTAAAGGAACACGTATCCGACAACTTTTTGACGTGGATACATGCTCTATTTCTACACATTCCATGTAGTTACAAATATGCAAACACGTGGAAAGAAGCCACCTGCATTTTCCAATTACATTATGATAACATACATACAGGGCATATTTCTGCTTGTTATCTGCTAGAGTAAACTTTCCAATTTGGAATCATCTTACCGAAGCATTATGCAGACTACCAGCAGGAGCAAGATATGGAAATTGAAGCATTAGAAGCCATTCTTATGGACGAATTTAAAGGTCTGCTCAATTTCTGAAATCTCGATTCATCTTGAATTTCTTTCTATCTTTATCTAATTTCTTTTGTTTGTTAATTCTTGTCACTCAATCTATTAGAAATTCATCCCGGAGAAAGTGGGCTAAACACTTCAAATCGATGCTTTCAGATCACTATAACTCCCCAGGTTGGTAATGTTAAAGATTTTCTCAAACCGTAGATACTGTGAAATTACTTACTAGATGAACGGCCACTCTCAGTCCTCATGGGGTCTCGACAAATTTAATCTCCAATATAATTCTGCTACAATTCAGTTGCTGTGGTTTCAGTTTCTAGTAATACGGGGATGACTATTTAAAATCCGACATGAATTGATCTTTTGTTCTATTGGTCAACTTTGAAATAACGTTTGTGATGATATGTTTCAATACAACCTCACTAAACTTAAACTGTGAAAAAACCACAAGTCAATCATTAATTTTTGTTTCTTTTTGGTTATCTGTCCTAAAGTTTCTGGAAATTGGAACACTGGAGTTGAATTTTTCCTGGTGGTGGGGGGATTTATATCTGTCGAAACCTAAAATCATGGTTTTTTTTCTCTTACTCACATGATTATACTTTTGTCATTTAATTATCCTGTTTGAACCAGCTAGAACACTACAATGTATAGAAGTGGAAGAGGAAACTTAAATAATTAAGAAACCATGGTTGTACCTTGCAAATGTATAGATTTGGGTGCTTTCCGTTTAATTTTTGCAAGAACTTGGAAGAATGGGGAATGGAATATGTATCTTGTAACTTGCCATATTTCTTACAGTTTGATAGTATTCCAACATTCATGGCCTTGTTTTGTATGTGCAGGATGATGAGGCAGATGAGCCAAATCCACCAGGTTCTTATTGCTCAATAAATCACTTTTAGATCTTATGGACTTCTGTGCTTATTATTGTTCTTCAGGGCTTTATTTTGTTAACAGTTAATGTTGCTCAATCCTTATTGCAGTTCAGATGGCGTTAATTTTCTCTCACACAGAAAACTACCCTGACGAACCTCCTCTTTTGAATGCCCAAAGGTATATAAGTTCAGTTTCATACATGAAGTTTATTATGCAAATAGACTTGCATTTATGTAGATTACAAATTACGTTCTGTATTACATGTAACAAAACCAATTTGAAGTTCCTGATTATTTATTTTAAAATGAATTTCAGTATAAGAGGAATGCATAGTGGAGATATTGCTGATCTGAAGGAAAAACTTAAACAGGAGGTAGGAGCTCATGCCTTTTCTTTTTTACTATTGCTCGACGTGCGCATTGTGCCCTTTTGGTCCATTTCTGCACATTGTATTTTGAGTTCATATGGCAAACACACCTAGCTTAATATGACTAGTTTCTCATTCCAATGAAATGTCTATTTTCAGGCATCTGAAAATCTTGGAATGGCCATGATGTATACATTGGTTTCATCAGCCAAGGACTGGCTGTCTGAAAGGTTTGCTCAAGAAGGTGGAGATGACAATACTGAAGCTGTAGATGTAGCTAAAGATGAGGTATGATTTGCTTCAAGTATAATGGCAAAATTTGTAAATTTGCTCCTATTGCTGTCCTCTTGGATTTTTTTCTTCTCTCTTCTCTAGTATTAATAGCTGATTTTTTTTTTTGTTCAGGAGTTTTTCTTCTTTCCTTGATAATCTGTTACCAAATTATTTAAAGGTTTAACTTTTCATTCATTTCAGATAATTGTGCCTCATGGAGAGCCTGTCACTGTTGATACTTTTTTGGCTTGGAGAGATAGATATGAAGCTGAATTAGCTCTGGAAAGAGCCAAGTAAGTCTCACGATAAACAGCTAGCATGTTTAATTGTTTTTTCTTGCTTTAAGGTTGTCCAAATGTAGTGTTTATTTGATAAACTTGGCAAAAGTGACGAGGCAATATTTTCACTTCGTTTCTCTAGTTCATCTCTTCGGTGCTTCAAAGTCCATTGATTTAACTGTTTTGTGATCTTCCGTACACTTTAGGAACATAAACAAAACATTGTGTAGCCTGAGAAAAGAATGTTTACTATCCTTGACTTGGCATGGTTTATTCTCACAACCCATCCCACATTACATTCTACTGAGTACTGACAATGATAACTGCACTTAGCAATCATGGGGCATGGTTCATGAAGTTGTCTCATTATATATTATTGTCTAATGGAACATTCGCTCTGAAAATCTTAGGTTAATGCCTGATTCAGCACTTAAGGAACCCAAGGAGAAGAAGATTACAGGCAGACAGTGGTTTGAGACTGGACGTGCTGCTACGGTATACTTTTCTCCCTTCTAATAACATATTTGCATGCTATTTTTGAACTGTAGTCTACATACGTGATGGCCAGAATCCTGGAGAGAGGTTTCTGTCATTATCTGAATGAGTTTTTTTTTTTTTGCTTCTAGTAATTCATGCTGTTGTACCATATTGCATATACGCCGGATCTTGTTTTATGGAATTTTGACTTTGTTAATCAACTATAACCAATATCAAATATAATACTTTTCATATTAGTTGAGGTTTTAATTGCCTTTCTTTTATTATCCTTCA
>JAAGWI010032883.1:0-10788 GCA_012274505.1 Galium porrigens var. tenue
CTAGTTTATTGGGACTCAATTACAATGCAATTTGTATCTAACAAAATTTGAGAGTGTTCTATATTTATTTGGTACTACAAATGAATTGGAGGCAGACTAACCTAGCCTTGGTACTATTGGACGCTTGGTACTACTGGACGCAAACTGGCCTAATCTTGGTACTACAAATGAATTGGACACATTGATAATCTTTTATATAGACAAGAATCTCTATGTTTGCTAGCAAGCCAGCCACCACAACCCCTGCTAGCAAGTCATGCCACCACTCCCCTGCTAGCAAGCCTGCCACCGCTCCCCTGCTAGCAAGCCCGGTCACCGCTCCCCAGCTAGCTAGCCAGCCACCGGGAAATCAAAGCCGCCGGCGTCCTGCAGCAAAATTCAGCGGAGAAGGGGGTCGAACAAAGCCGATGCCGGGAAGAAGGGGGCCGAACAGAGGGAGATGACGGTGATGCCAATTTCCCGATCGCCTCAAACGTTCGCGACAGAAGGGAGGGCCGAAGAATTTAACCAGTGCTGCCGCCCGCCTGCTTATAACCTGAACCGGTGCCATCCCGCGATTGAAGCTGATCGAAACCTGCAAGCGTGACGGCACCGGCGAGAATGCCAATTGCCACTGGAATGTTCGCGTCGCGGCGGCTGTTGTCGTGAAGGATGGGAGGCGGCTCGTCGTGAAGGAGGAAAGCCCGCGAGCGATCTGCTTCCGATCGCCATGAAAGAGGATCGGCGTTCCGCGTCGGCGTGAATTAACCCGTGGCGGCTGTTCTGCGTCCGGCCGATCAGCATGAGATCACCGTCGGCAGCTAATCTGCGTGAGGGATCCATCGGCGGCTGTTCTTACTTACACAATTATGTTTCATTAATGGCACAATTAAGGAAACTTAATTTCAAATCAATGGGTTAATTTCAAATCCATATTTTTATCTACCTCTTGTAAAAGACTATTATGCACAAGATAAAAATCACAATCATATATCACAAGTAAAAAATCGAAGTAAAAATTGACCTTTTAACTTCTGGATTTTTTCCATATTGATAAATGTCATCATTTAGACATGGTACTTTTTCGAAATTGTATGTATTATAAATATTATTAATGATATATTTGTTAAATGAGAAAGTCTTTTATGAGATCGTCTAATTGTAAACTTATGGTGAAACGATAATTAGTTCATATGTTTATCAGGTTAATTGATATGTTTTGTATTATTAAAACTATGTAATTGTAACTGTTCATTATACGTGTAATCCCTACCTCCTAGGTTGTTTAAGGTTGGTACGTGTGCAAACTTGGTTTCTTGAATAAGGCGTTCTGGTCTTGCTAATCTATCCCATCAACTGATAAACTGGTCTTTGATTATCTTTAAACCCATGAACTTAATTTCAACTCCATCACTGTCAGGTTTCTTCCTCTTAGTAGCCATCATTATACCAATCCGATAACAATATTAACCAAACAATCCTCAATAATCTAAAACAAACACAAAGAAACACAGCTAAGCAGAATTTTGAGCTAAAGTCAAAGATTTTGAAACCGTATTGGTGAGAGAAGCCTCCATTTGCCTCGATTGCGAGTGAAATTGATGAGCACCCAAATTCTAGGGTTTTGGGTGGATTGGGATGAACAAGTTTTGGGGAGGTGGTTTTGAGAGGAGTATGTATGTACTGTAGACATTCCAGAAATGTACTCCAAGTCATGTTAATCGTAATTTGACAATAATATAAATTGGTATAATAATTTGTTTCTTTTGATATAAATGGTACTGGGTGGTAAAATGTGCAGGGTGATTGACTTGTTTGGAAAATGCAGAAGGTGGGATACAAATTAAATGACACCACTCTTTAACACAAATATTATTAGTCTTCTTCTGTATCCTCAAGAATCCAACATAACCTCATTTTACCCCCAACAAATCAAACTCCGTAAAATTGCCAAATAAGAACCTTCCCACGTGGCATCATGCCATTGACTGGCTGCCATGCTTGAAATGCATTATCTCAGAATCCAGACTCAACCAAATTCCTAAACTGCCCTTTATGAAATATCATCTGCCAAATCTTATCCGTTGTTTTCATCCATTAGGATATGTTTGGAATTTTCTTCCTCTCTACATCCATTAGATCAGACTGAACCTCCTGGGGTTTTTCTCACAAGCCTCCTTCATAACTCCCATATGCATTGGAACTCACATTAAGCCTCCTTCACAGAAAGAAATAAAGATTGAAAAGAAGCTCTAGAAAACAAAGAGAGGAAGATCTTCATCACCATTTTCTGCTGAGCAATTCAGAGAAGAAACCAGTTGCAGCACCAAAAAGTAAGCTTTAGATCCTTTCTATTTGCAGCATTTCTGGTAGCATTCATGACTTTTTTTTTGTGGATTCCTAGATTTAATGTTAAGATAAAAATCTAATCTTTAATCCAAAAACATATGGATTCGTCTTCTTCTTCTTCTTCCCGTAGGTTTGGTACTGTCCCAGCCAAGTAAGCTTCTTCCTTTTTTATTTTTTAAAAAATTTGTATCATCATTTATTTGGAGAAAAATAAGGTCTTGTTATTCATCGTGTACAGAAACTTCAATTCCGGTACCGCCTACCACTCGCCACTTCCAGGGGCTTCTTCTTCTTCTTATTTCCAACAAAGACTTCATCTTCTTCACAGGTTTGAACCAACAATGGCTTCTTCTTCTTTCCAACAATGACAAGCTATCTTTTTTCTTCTTCTTCTTCAAATTTTGCTCATGCTTTCCATATTTAGGTCATGTTCGTAGGTGTTTTGTTTTGTTTTTGGATAATTGTTGCTGCACTAAAATGAACGAAAGTAGGCCTTCAGGGGCGGAACTACAGGGCCAAGAAAGAGTGTCGGAATACTGTTATGTTTTTTCGGTCATTCCTTGATTAAAACTGGAAGATGATGTAGGAATTCAGTTGTGTGGGATTTTGTATGGATTAAAAATCCGCACAATATTGGCTAATTTAAATTTAACTTAGAAAAATTCATTCTTATCTTTAATTTTTCGCAATTGTTGGTTCAGATCTAAAATTTCCGAACTGCAATTTTCAGTTGCGAGGGTTTTGCGTAGTTTTTAATTTTTTTTCAATTGGGCTTGGGCCTATGGTAGGAATTGGGTTAAGAAGGAGGAGAGAAGCACATTTTCTATTGAATATTATATAGTTTATATTTTTAATGGTTCTGTAAAGTTGTTGCGTGGTAAAATGTGTAGGGTGTTTGACTTGCATGGAAATGGCAATGGAAAATGCAGAAGGTGGGATACAAATTAAATGGCACCACTCTTTATTATTTCTCCAGCTTTAACACACATAGTATTTGTCTTCTTCTGTACCCCAAAGAACCAAGCAGAAGCTCATTCTACCCTACCAAATCAGACTCCGTAAAATTGTCAAATAAGAACCTTCCCACGTGGCATCATGCCATTGACTGGCTGACACTCTTGAAATGCATTATCTTAGAATCCAGCCTCAACCAAATTCCTAAACTGCCCTTTATGAAATATTGTCAGCCTTATGTACAGGCATTCATATCGTCTGCCAAATCTTCTCCGTTGTTTTCATCCATCAGGATATTTTTGGAATTTCCTTCCTCTCTGCATCCATTAGATCAGACTGAACCTCCTGGGGTTATTCTCACAAGCCTCCTTCATAACCCCCATATGCATTGGAACTCACATTAAGTCTCCTTCACAGAAAGAAAGAAAGAAAGAAAGTGAAAAGAAGCTCTAGCAAACAAAGAGAGAAAGATCTTCATCACCATTTTCTACTGAGCAATTCAGAGAAGAAATTATTTGCAGCACCAAAAAGTAAGCTATAGATCTTTTCTGTTTGCTACATTTCTGGTAGCATTCATGGCTTCTTTTTTTTTTCTTTTTTTTGTGGCTTTCTGGGTTAAATGTAAAGAAAAAAAATCTAATCTTTGATCCAAAAACAGATGGATTCATCTTCTTCTTCTTACTGTAGGTTTGGTACCGTCTCCTATTCATCCCAGCCAAGTTAGCTTCTTCCTTTTTTATTTTTTTTAAAAATTGTATCATCATTTATTTGGGGGAAAATAAGGTCTTGTTATTTATCGTGTACATGAACTTCAAATCCGCCGCCTCCGGGATTCAAGTATGTTTGGGAAGGGTTAATTGATCATCACCCGATTGAACTACCTCCACTCCTCCAAAACAAAGGTTTGTACTGTATATGGATATACATTCATTCCAATTTCCAAGTATGCTATGAATGCACGATTTTTTTTTTTTACAGATTCTTGTTCTTTTGCGTCTGTTTCAAGACAAGTTGAATTGGACATTATCATTAGGCATGCTAAATACGGGCGTTCCCATATCCCTCATTTCGACCATATTGCGTGGGAGTTGATCGTGAGAAAAATTGGGAGCCATCTGATCTTATGTTAGGAATTTTATTGGAGGATATTAACAATCCTGAATATGTTAAAAGGTGTGGGTTAAAGGTTGCTTACAGTGGCTTAAATCATTGGGTAAGTTTAGTTTTTAATTATCCTAATCGACCAAATGATGAATTTATCAAGCATTGGTTGCTCAAAAATCGGACCCCTTTAATAGCCACAATTCCAATTTTGGAGGATTATCCTGAAATGAGTGACATCCCCTATACAGGTTTTAACCATGAAACCCAGACCTTTCTTGGTTACAAAGATCCTGATCATGAAAACAAACTTTATAGTACTCACGCATTGATCTTAGTTGGGGGTGTATGAAACACAGAAGAACGATCCATATGGACTTCACCCCGGATGGGTATACTACACCTATCAAGGTTCTTTTGTAGAGGGGTTACTAGATGAAAAGGAAGATAATAGATTGTTAGGAAATGGAATAAGTATATTGAGTGGTGAGTTGGTTCAAAAGATTTGCTTCAGTATCAACCATCCCGATCCAACACATGTGAGCCAGGTAAAGAACCCCGAAGACCCTTATGAGGTGGAGGAAATAAGAAACTATTATGCCTTTGTACTTGAAAAGCAGCGCCAGGGGAGGGAAGCTTTGAGGCAGTGGATGCGTAATGTGAGGACTGCTTCGCATTATTCGCCCTTACCATATCCGCCTTATTGGCCTCGTATTGGTTGCTTTTCACATACTCGTGATTTAGCAGTGCTCTACAAAATTCATTCTCCATACCAAATTACCAAATTTAGCAGTGTTGTACCCCCAAACCTAACATAAAATCATTCTACCCTACCAAATCAGACTTTGTAAAATTGTCGAATAAGAACCTTCCCACGTGTCATCATGCCATTGACTCAACCAAATTCCTAAAGTGCCATTTATGAAATATCGTCTGCCATATGTACAGGTATTCATATCGTTTTCAAAATCTTCTCCATTGTTTTCATCCATCAAGATATGTTTGGAACTTTCCTCTTCTCCATCCATCAGATTATACTGAACCTCCTGGGGTTTTTCTCACAAGCCTCCTTTATAACCCCCATATGTATTGGAACTCATATTAAGCCTCCTTCACAGAAATAAAGAAAGAGTGAAAAGAATCTGTAGAAAACAAAGGGAGAAAGAGCTTCATCACCATTTTCTGCTGTGCAATTCAGAGAAGACATCATTTGTAGCACCAAAAAGTAAGCTTTAGATCCTTTCTGTTTGCTACATTTCTGGTAGCATCCATGGTTTTTTTTGTGGATTCCTAGGTTTAATGTAAAGAAAACAATCTAATCTTTGATAAAAAAATAAATGGATTCGTCTTCTTCTTCTTCCCATAGGTTTGGTACTGTCTCCTATTCATCCCAGCCAAGTAAGCTTTTTCCTTTTTTATTTTTTTAAAAATTTGTATCATCATTTATTTGGAGGAAAATAAGGTCTTCTTATTCATCGTGTATATGAACTTCACTTCCGATCCTGATTCTATAACACGGTACCGCCTACCATGAGCCACTTCCAGGGGCTTATTCTTCTTCTTCCTAACAAAGGCTTCATCTTCTTCACAGATCTGAACCAACAATGGTTTCTTCTTCTTCCCAACAACAAGGTATCTTTCTTCATCTTCTTATTCAAATTCTAGTCATGTTCATAGGTTTTTTGTTTTGTTTTTGGATAATTGTTGCTGCACTGAAACGAACAAAAGTAGGCCTTCAGGGGCGGCACTACATGGCCCAAGAAAGAGTGTCGGAGTACTGTTTTGTTTTTCGGTCAATTCTTGATTAAGATGGTCCTCGTTTAAAAATCAAAACTGGAAGATGATGTAGGGATTCAGTTGTGTGGGATTTTGTAGGGATTAAAAATCCACAAAATATTGACTAATTTAAATTTAATTCAGAAAAATTCATTCTTATCTATAATTTTTGCTATTGTTGGTTGTTGGGAAGAGGGCAATGCATATATCTCTTCGTAGGTCCGCCTGAACTTTAGCCTGGCAAAAGCCTCCAAATTTAATTCAGCTTTATACTAGGGAAATGGATTGTGATTTGGTAGGGTAAAATTAATGAGGTTGTTGGATATATAAGAGGACAAATTAACCGGCTGGAACTCCTGCAAGACTAACTTCAAGAGCAGCATCACAAAGTATATGTATGTATACTTTCTAGGATAAAAAGCTATTGCTCGGACCGCCATACTTTTATGTGTCTCATTTGTTGATTCATGTGCATATTGTACAGCCTTGGGATTTGTCCTCATTTGTGTGTCTCATTTTTTTTTGGGATTTTCATATGTTCAGTCTTGTGAGAAGGGAAAAACCCAGGAGGTTCAGTCTGATTTGATGGATGGAGAGAGGAGGAAAATTCCAAACATATCCTAATGGATAAAAACAACGGAGGAGATTTGCTCAGCCAGTCAATGGCATGATGACACGTAGGAAGGTTCTTATTTGGCAATTTTACGGAGTCTAATTTGGTAGGGTAGAATGAGCTTATGCTGGGTTTTTGGGGTATAGAATAAGACAAATAATATTTGTGTTAAAGCTAGAGAAATACTAAAGAGTGGTGTCATTTAATTTGATTCCCCTCCATACACATTCCAAATCTTGTAGTCTTCAGGCTGACCAAATCTGTTTGTCTCATCTCTCATCTTTGGCTTTCCAATCATATGATCCCAGCTCTTTGGAGTCGTCGACGCCGTGTCTCAAGCAATTCATTTGCATTATGAAGCCCTGCGGTGAATTCTTCGTCCTCCCTTACACCTTGAAATGTATAAAATTCACTGCAGTTTTGCACTATAGCTAGATCTGGGAAGTTGACATTATAGACTATACCTGTGATTAGTCGGGAATCAATCACATTCATCCCATTTTCTAAGAGAGAACTACAACCAGGTTGATACCTATATTTCGTAAACCAGCTTTTATGGTAAGAATTCTGGTAGATGAAGTATGTCTGGGAAATATCAAGTCCTTGTGGATTTATGTAGGCAGAGGGTTCATGAACCCCAACTAGCACCACGACATGGCTTATCTCGCATATATTGACAGCTTGTTGGTAGTCACTGTGAGGACAATAAGGATGTTGAGCATGACAGGATAGTTTGGTAGTACAGGGATGGTAGCTACTAGAGCCCACTTATAAACATTCAACAACTTTTTAACTTCTTGGGGAAAGTACTACTCATGTCATTATTTATGTTCATGACACGATTCACCCAGTGAATCAAGTCACTCCCATATACATCCAACCCTAACCTTTCATGTCCGAGGTCAGAATATCCAAACCTCAAATTTCTGACCGTGCTCCAATATATCTCATTATCGTCCTCCTTCTTGTCCTCATTCAATATTAAAATCATTAGATTAAACCTAAATTGATTTCCCAATCTTTCAGAAGGAAGAAATCAAGGATTATAAAACATAATTTAATGGATTCTATCATATCTTAATCTCACGTTGATAGCCATTCCCACCATAAATACGGTTGCTCCCGTAGCTAAAAAGATTAAAACTCAAACGGCAAAATAGAAGGAAAAAGGAATACGGGAAGAATAAAAAAGAAGGGAATAAAAGAGATGAAAGGACTAAGGGAAAAAAGAATAAGAAAAGAAACAAAAAAAGTGATTAGAGAAATAAGGAAAGTTGATTAATGTCAATCTTTAGATCAAATTATGGGGAATGGTCAAGATAATGTGATAATTGATCCCTATATATATATTGGATATATAGATTGGATAAGAAACTATATATATGTATATATATATATGTATGTTTATAGATTGGATATATATATACGATTGGATATAGAAACTGGATTAAAACTGGATTACCGATAATCACAACATAGATTGGATATATATATGTATATATGTATATAGATTGGATACCGAGAACACTCATGTCACATCAAGTTACAACGTAGGTCTCATATGCCCTAGAACTACTGCCAACACAGCTGACATTTTTGACATGAAGCACGAAGGTGGCACACTTTGGCTCAAAGATAGGATAGACTACATTGACCATAATAAGCACACTTTCAGGTAGCATAGTGTGGCTCAAATTTATTTAGTGTACTTGGATCAAACTGAATTCAGCTAAACAAAAAATCTCAATTTGGTTGTTTTTTATTTTTTTGTTGATATATTCATACGTAATCGCACAAAGGTTGCACGAATTAGCACAATGTTGAATTAATGGTATAATCATCCTGTGCAGTTAATTTTTTCCACATTTATTAACTTTAATAAAAATGCACATTTTTAGACTATGAAAATGTTGTTGGAAAATGGAATATGATTAACATGGCTATCACATGAATAATATTTTGATCAATTTGTATTATATTTCTTAAACTCATTGGAAGGGTCTAAAATGTCAAATTCTCTCCAAATTCTGTTTGATTTACACGTTTCTCTCTGACTTCTGCATTATTTCCCAACGCGGAAAGATTGGCCTTCATCATTACATGAATTTGGGATGGAAATTGCAGAATATTGTAAGGGATTGCCTCTCTTTTTTTAATCCAAAAGTCGTCCAGTAAATACCAAGTAGTAATAAAGTGCTTCAGGAATTCCTTGGACAGTTGGATTCAATACAAAATTTAGAGTTGAAGCAAATACTCTACTACATATCCACCTCGAAACATATCTAATATCTACTCAATACTCTACTACTATTGACAGTAAACTTTCAGTTGCTACACCAAAGGCCTAGAAACATATCTCATCTCCTCATGCATTTCTACCAAAGCCTCCAGCACCAGGTCTTCCACTGTCTCCGCCCTGCTGTTACTGTTGAGATAGTTAACTTCTCCTCCTTTTTTTCGCCGATTTGACCTTTGCCAATTTTTTCCTATAAAGCTTTTCCGCCAAATGATCAATGTAACTACTTCCCAACATCTTTGCACTTTTGAAGATATTTGCCCATTCCCATGCTTCTCCTTTGATCTTTAATACTAAATCAGCTTCCACAACTTGGAAGAATCCAGCCGTTAGTGGCCTCTGATTCACTTGACACACCAGGCTTGCATATTTTTTCATTGCTATCCAAAATCGCTCAGGCATACTTTGTTCTTGGTATACGACAAGTACCTGTTCCTTCTCTGATAGTGCCAAATGAGTTGCTGCCTTGCCAGGATCCGGAGGCGTGATGTTGCTTTTAATATCTTCGGGAAGCGGATATGGAATCTCCAAAGTAGTACTCCTATTATGTTTCGCTACATAATGCTCCCATATGGGTTTGAAAATATCATTGAAGTGGATAGACGCAAATCATACCGTAGGGGATATGAATTTAGCGATCTCCCCTACAGTGGCATTTATAAAGGCATCTCCCACTGCTGCAGGCCAAAACCTTGGGTCAGCGGGCTTCTCTAGTAACCCATGTCTTGTTGCATCCTACTCTGGCCAGAGGCCATAAAATAATTCCTTGAATCTAGGCATTTCCATCACGTAACTCTCTAGATCGAAGAAATCCCTTCCACCCCCTCCACCAGGACCTTGCTCGATTTTCTGGATTTGCAGTGGCAGCTGTTGCTGGATTTGCAGTGGCGGTTGTGGCTGGATTTGCAGTGGCTGCTGTGGCGGGTTGTTCTCGTTGTCATCGTCGTACATGTTGTAGAAGTTGTCCAAGTCGAAGTAGTCCAAGTTGAACAGGTTGTTCTCGTTGTTCTCGTTGTCCATTGCAGAAGAGGCAGGTAGAGAGAACGCGGAAAACTCAGATGAGATAGATAAAGAGAGGCGCAAGCGAAAAGACGATGTGCGCACAGAGCTAAACCGTAGAAGCAGCCTTGGGTTTTGAAGGGCGGATGTGGCTCAGTTTTATACTCTGTATACATTGGGCCCATTTTGCGAACCTAATTTGCAAGCCTGCAAGCCCAGCGAAGTGAACTACGAGTCCTATTTTAAAAATAATAATATTGATGATGATAAAGACCGTGAAACATTAGACATAATTTAATAAAATTAAATAATAAATAAGAAAATTCAATGTGAAATTTTTTTAAAATAAATCTGAGCTTATTATATGAGTAAGTTTCGTTAAAATATGAATTTCAAATGTGAAAAACATGAGTAAAGTTTCAAGTTTGATTGTATTTCAAATAGAATATAGTTTTAAAATTTTTGCTAGGACCTTTTTTTAATATCTTTTACCACATTTCTTCAAAAAAAAAAAAAAATCATTTACCACATATTTAATCAAAATCTTAAATATTCTTGTTAGTGCTATCAAATTATATAATTCTTTTTTTGGCAGCATTCTTTTCCTTTTGTTTTTTGTTTTTTTCCCCTTCCTTTTTTTGCACCCCTTTTTTAAAAAAAAATTCATTCTTCCCTCTATAAATATCATTCATTCTAAACAATAAATTTCTATGGTTGAAGA
>JAAGWI010032917.1:0-11342 GCA_012274505.1 Galium porrigens var. tenue
ACAGTGCTCACCGATGAACAGTACTCGCCGATGAACAGTACTTACAGGTGAACAGTATTTACGTGAACAGTAATTACATGAATAGTAATTACGCGAACAGTAATTACGTGAACAGTAATCGCGTGAACAGTAATTACGTTAACAGTAATATTTTACCAAAATTGTAAATAAGGACCTCCTTCCCTCCCTACTCTATTGTAGTCCCTGGTCTATATATATAGACGGTCTCCTCAGAGACCACCTCTTACAAGAATAGAATATGATTAGTAAACAAGCAATTGAGTACTCCTATGTTTTTATATATTGGCACCCTTTGAGTATAACACTATTTGACGACAAGTTTGACCATCGACAACTTTAGTTACATATATTAACTATATAAAGTTTTGATATTTAGAAAATACATATTAAGAAAAATTCAAAACTATATCATAAAATGATATTATTATTCATATATTATTTCAAATATATGGTCAAATATGCAACAAAATTTACGATGAATAATAGGTTACCAATATAAAAAAATGAACGGAGTAAGATGTAGAGGAGCCTTCACGAGATGATGAAAAAAGAGATGATCGATTTTGAGCCTTGGGAAGTTAGAAATCTATAGTGGTTATTTTTGCTTTTTCTTGCTTTTTCCCTTTCTGGGCTCTGATGTACCCTTGAGGTTTCAGATATGTATTGATATACCCCTGTACCGGTGAAGACTTTTTTAACTATAACCCTGGAGTATTTTCTTGCAGGCCAAAATCGATTTGAAAAGATAAAATCATCCTAGGTTAAATTTAGTGGTTATTTTTTGTCCCAATTAACTTGCGTCGCATGGTTTAACTTTCAAAATTTTGGGTATTTCAATTTCAACTCTCTCACCTCCGTTCCATCGCTTCGGTTGTGAGCCTTCTTCTCCACAAGTCAACATGTTTGATCATCCAAAATTAAATCGGAGTTACAAAATAGGGTATATCAGCACTTTTCAAGAATTGGCATATTAATGCATACACAGAAACTCAGGGGTACACGACAACTTTTTCCTAATTTTTTGTTTAGTTTTTGTTTATCTTGGATGGAACATGGTTTTAAGCAGGTTCTTTTTTTTGGGTTCAAGCATTGGATCCAAATTTTCGACCAATTGAAATTTTTTGACTACCCTAACTCAATTGAAAATTATATATTCTCACCGCCTTGTTGCCACCTCACCCAAACATCACCATCGAAAACCAAAATCTCAACACCAATGACCCATAACTCAACGTCGTCGACCCAAACCTCTACGCTAGCCCAAACCTCCTCACCACCGGTAATCACAATCTCACCGTCGGCGACACAAACCTTAACGACAGCGACACAATCACAACCTCACCTCTGGCCCACCGCCGGCAAATCACAACCTCGTCACCGGCGACCGCTACCACACCGTCGGTGATCCAAACCTTACTGCTGACTTCCACATCATCACCAAGGGAGCAACCTCGTCGGCGGCGGTTGTAATCTCATCACCACGCTACAACCTCTTGCAATTGCAACCTCGCCGCCAGCAAAACGCAACCTCACCACCGTCGGTTATAATCTCATTGTTGGCAATCGCAATTTCAACACATGTTGCCACATCATCACCACTTACTATTGGACCACCACCAGACAACTCTCCCGGCGGCGCAAAAATCACACAAAACCCCTGATTCAATACGTGGATAAATCAAACAAGATTTTGTCAATTTTGAAAATAACAATTTTACTCCGCCCTTACAGTATAAAATATAAATGATATAGTATGGGAAGCTGAAATCAGCTAAGAGACCTAAGAAGTGTTAGATTCCTGCCTCTACATAATTAGCAACAAACCAGATGCTTGTACTAAAAGAAATGGTTTAGCCAATATATGCATCGTTGCATTTGAACTACACTATTCTTGAAATTCTAAATAATGTCTCTCAAGTTAAAAATGACTACATTTCGATCCAGATAAGTTCCAAAGAATTACTTACAAAATCACTGGATCTTGAAACCAGTTTCTGGTGGCAAGATGTTATACAACTTGTTATCCTGTCAAGTCTAAAATCCCCATATTATGGATCCGTGCAAACAAACAAACTATACTATTCTCTGTCCGTGCAAAGAATAAAACATTACAATTTGGAGATGTTCATTTCATATATTCATAAAACCAAAAAATTACACATCCTTCATATGTCTTCAGTAAAAACTCTCAAAATGTAGTCGCGAAAACGCCTTGAATATTGCCTTGGATCGACGGCTGAGATAGTGCTTGCATCATATTGGATAGACTTGTACGCATGCTCGAGTTTCTTAGTAATGTCGTAGTCCTGAAGAATGTCTATGATGCCGAAAAACATGATCACGTCATAATACTCCCCTGTTGGTTCTCCTATCAGCTGGATTTCGCCGCCTTCATTCTTCCTTTCTGTCCTTTCCACTTTTGCAGGCATATTTATTCCCAATCTGATGCTAGCCCACCTGTGATTCAGTCAAACCTCTTCATTAGAGGAACAACATGCGAAAAAGATCTTGAGTACACTTGTTTATTTATGCAAAGAAGTTTAATAAAGTGGAAGTGCACATGTCAAGATCTTGTGCAGTGAAGCGAAAAATGATGCACAACTATGATATAGGGTTCACAACAGATGACTCACCCAGCGGGATCCAGAAGCAGTTGATCCATGTCGGCTCTTGAAAGCCGCGATACAGGTTCATCTGAGCCATTTTCTCCTTTATGAAGACAAAAATACAGACAGAGAAGTTTAGCTACATTATGATTTATTGTGTGTTTTCATAAAGAAAAATAGTTGTTTAGTTACCAGTAGGGGTAAGACAGGAAGCTGGGGTATGATCGATACTGTTTGACGCGTCTCTGAAGTGAAGGCCAACAAGAAGGCTATAGTCCATTATTCTCTCTTGCTCAAGAAATTCACAGTCCCTATCAATTTGCCTGCACATTTATCGACCCTTTTAGTTTTTACATCGATCTCTATGCACTGATAGTGAAATGCTTTTCATTTTTTACCTTCGAAACTCCTGAAACCAGCTCTTATGTAGGCGGAAAATGAAGTTGAGATCAAGGTCCTTAAGAGTTGTTGTTGGATCAATCTCATGTTCTGGCTTATCTGTAATGCGGCCAAAAGTCGAGCCTTTTAGGTCATATCGTTTATGGATGGTGTACTCGGTGCAGAAAAGGTTTCCCATGATGATGAATCGAACCTATTAGTTATCAAAAGTTAGGACAAATGTAATTACATTTTACATTAGCATCAAATCTGCTTTTGTTTTTACCTTCTTCTGTGCAGGTCCATTTAGCTTCACACAATGCAGGCCAAAGTATTTAGTGACGAGCGTGTTTTCAAAGGCGCGGACATGGTTGTAGTACGCGTTTAGCATCCTTAAAAGTACCTGATTAACACAAAAGTAAAGGAGACGTTAAGGTTTAAGAACTTGGATATGGTAATCAAGTAATTAAGACTATTGGGTTCTTACCTTGACTTCAGCTTTCTTCATTGTTTTGATCATGTAACGATCATCATTCGTCAAGTAAAAGAAACTCCCACTTTTACCAGGCGAACAGAGTTCCCTGAGCGCATCATTTCCACATATCGATAACATGTAGTCTGCAGGATCCACCTTGAATAACATCCTTAAAGTCCTGAAACATATTCAATCCTCTTCAACTAATGTAGGTAGGTTAGGACATACCTTAAAACTTTAGGACATAAAAGTACACATACCTGAAAACTTTGGGACAGTAATCCTTCCATCTAAACTCACAGGATTGATGTGGCGGGGTGCTCTTGGATCCCTCAGATGGAAATCTAGTCCAGTATTTCTCCTTCGGGTCAAATGCCGATGGTTTCAGATCAATAGATGGCGGTGGACCTGGTCTTCCTACTGAATGCCTACGTATCACAACCACATTACTCATTTAAAACCACGGATTTTCAGCAGTCAGACGTTTTCCAGTACCTTGAAATGAACAAATTAAATAAAAACTAGGACAAAAAATGTTTTATACCTGATTCCTAACTGCAAATTGAGCATTAACTCATAGTTCTTGTGGCCTTTAGAGATGGTCTCTCCTTGCTGCTTCACAACTTTAGGTATTCTAATAGGGCTCCCTCTAGTACTTATTTCTTCCATGGCAAAACCATCCTCACCCCTCTCAGAAAGGGAACTTGTCGAATGTCTCCCTCCACCAACATGCTCGGGTGTAGGCATTCGCCCGAAGTCCCTATCGATGCCAGCATCCAGCCTCCCATCAACCGACATCCTCCTTGACCTAACCCCCGCTTCGGCTGTCTTCGTGGACCTCCAAACAGCCAGCTTCTTGTTGGAGGGCAAAATCGACACCTTTTCGCTAGGACACACTTTGCAATCCTTCAAATCATTGTTGTACACGTCCTGCGGGTCCCACTCAAGGTTTCCTTCCACCAAGGTTGATCCTGCAGGGTAGTATGTCCCATTCTGATCCTTGGGATCCTTGCTCCAATTCCCTACATATAAACTTCCATCATTCCATTGGAACTTTCCATGCCCTTTTGGGATGCCATCTTCCCAATTCCCTTCATAGACATTCCCATTTGTCCAAAACAGTGTCCCTTTCCCACAAATGCTCCCATTCTTCCATTCCCCAATGTAGTAATTCCCATTCTTCCATTGATACTTTCCCTGTCCTTCTTGAAGCCCTCTACACCATTCGCCATCGTAGCAATCTCCATTCGCGTAGTCTTTAACGCCTCGACCGTGCTTAAAATTCATCATCCACGAGCCTTTGTAAACGTCCCCATTGGAGCTCGTGTAGGACCCTTCTCCATCCATGAAACCACTCTTAAAATGGCCATCATACATTGCACCAGATGGCCAGCTGAAGGTTCCTCTCCCCATTGTCTTCCCTCTAAACCATTCTCCTACATACATACAACCATCTGTCCACCAATATTTTCCAGCCCCGTGAGGAAAACTGTCTTGCCAATAGCCTGTGTAGTAATCACCATTAGGGAGAAACCGCTCGGCCTGATACACCTCCCCACTCGCGTGATCTTCACGAGCCTGATCGGAATCATTGCAGCTCTGATCTTCCCCTCCACCTCCTCCTCCTCCTCCTTCCTCCACCACATGTGGAGTGGCTGAAGCATATGTCCCAAATATGGTGTTCGCTCGCTTTTTCGCCACAGCCTGAGTTTTTCGTACTGTTGCTTCCCAAGCCTTCATGATTATGCCTCAATCTACACCTTTAAATTGTCATCACTCTAATTTAAATCTGTTTGTTTGTATATTGATTCAAATTTTGGACAGAAATTTCAATGAATGCAGAATCGTGAAAAAATGCAGATGAGAAAAGGATGCAAACTTCATGCAGAGACCATGCAGAATGGATGCAAAAAGTCAGGTGTTTCTCTATTTTTGCCTTGTTTTGTCTCTCTCCTCCCCTTATGGCAAGCAAACACAAACCACCAAAGTTTCCAAATTTAGTGTGCTTATTTGGGGGGTTTAATTTTAGGATATTGTCCACAAAGGCCCTAGGATCATGCCGATAAAAGAAACTAACTTAGGAGGACAATTGTTGACAAGGAAACCATCATTTCTGAATACAAGAAAACATAGTCATGTACTGGTCCAAATGTCGTAAATTGCAAAGAATGCTTGTATTTTCTTTTCATCAACCGTGAAATAAGATGGCCCGTGACATTTGGAAGAAATTCCATGATATTAGCTATGAATTCAACAAATTATTTTCGTAATTCAAAATAATAATGCTATTATTCACTACATTCTAACACTTCCATATGACAAATGAATGATAAAGAGGATAAACAAACCAATTCTAGTTCATTCTTAACCAGAAAAATATAACCATTGGTAATATAGTGTAAGAGATCAAAGTTTCATTTCAGTAATATAGTTTGGAAAGCTGAAACCAGCCAACAAGCCTAGTTCAAGAGCGAGAAATGTGTTGCAATCAGTCAAGCATAAACTAGGCATAATACGATCTTTCTTAGGTTAACAGAAGCTCGAGAGAAACAGACAGACTACAAAGAACAATCCTTCGGTCTTCAAGGATCAAAATCATTGATAACCGCCAGTTAAGTCTGCGAACAAGCCAAAAAGGAGATGCAAATTATTAGCAATAACATTCACTTGAAGAACAGACAAATCCATAGGCTGAAAACCTAATGATTGATGGATGAGGTGCAGAAGGCTGAAAACCTAACCTGCTGGTTTTTCTTCTTTGGCCTCCTCTTCCTTTTAGGTTTTCGGGCATCAGAGACAGAACTCACATTATCACTGTTTCCAGTTACTGGATCTGGTGCTGCTTGGTTTCTGAAGCCGGTGCTGTTTGAAGTATTGCTCGATATAGGCATTTCAGGCTGCCGGTAAGTCGGTTTCTTACTTGAAGAGTTGCCAAACCTCTTGTGGTCATTGGAAGGGCCGGGAAATTGTTTTTTTGATGGCCTAGGTGGAGGCATTAATGCACGAGCAGAATTCTGCCTCTGTAAGAGTACAATCAGAAACAGCCATGTAAAAATAACTAGACATTTGTGTCAATTAAATAGGAAAAAAAAAGGATACAAAACCTGATTTTTATCATCACTAGACATGCCTGAGGTTGCTTTACCAGAAGCACTAGAAGCTTGTTCCCTGAACAGTAATTTTGCAAAATCTTTTAGCAAGAAATAAATCTAAAATTTAGACATATACATACATCGAAAAAGGGCACATGAAATCAAATGGAAGCTCTGCAAGAATTACCTGGTACTTTTGTCAGTCCATTCATCATCTGCATCAGCTTCATCACTTGAGCTTCCAGATAAAAAGAAATCGTCATCACTTTGATCCAGAAGACCATCATCCTCACTCCCCGTATCTGATGAAGGAAATTCGAGCCCAGAAGATTAACAATAAGGATAACATGGATCACTGACTATTTCTACACGCATTATCACTAGGGGAGTCATCATTGTATGATGCAGTGGCGGATTCAGACAATTAAATCTGAAATCTATCAATTGCTAGAAAAGCAACCTAAAATGTCTCAACAATCCACAATTTTGTGCATTTCTGTTTTATTCCTCACCCCAAAGTCATGGTTTAAAAGGGAAAAAAACATGAAAGCAATAGGTGATTCAGAGAAAACACTCTGCAAATCAAAGAACTTGAACATAATAACATGAAATACAAATGAGGGAGACGTACCTTCCAAATCCTTCCCACTTGCTGCTGCGGCAACTATTTTGGCCTTAATTTGCTCACGTAGATTAGTTCTTTTTTCAGTTATTTCAACATCTTCACCTCCCGTAAATAATGGTACATAGCTCTCAGTTTTGGGGAAGAACTGCGAGAGAATATGTCAAACAATTGATAAGATAAACAGAGAAAGAACTGACACCGTAGGGGCCAGTCAATCAGCATATTCCTTTCAACCAATGTCATTCCATGTAAAAAATTTCATGGACGGAGACTCAGGTAGTCCAGATTTTGACCTATCTATAATAAAACATACAGTTTTCCAGATTGAAGAAATCAAATATTAGGTCAGTTCTCCATGTCACCAGCGCAAGACATGCATGCAGACTTATCTCATGCAAGAATAGATTTCATTCCTTTTGAAATTTCTTATATCAATGAACATATAATTCGTGAACTAATGATCATTAAGAATGTGTAAACCAAAAATTGTTTGTCGGTAAGCTAAACAAAAAGGCCACTAAGGTATTGGTTGATTAGTATGAATCTAAAAGCAATACAAACACCTACCTTAACATATTCAAGATCTTGAAGAAGATCTTCTTTCGTCTTAGAAAATTGCTCAGCAAGCTCTGTTTCATTAGCCTGACCAGACAAAGTGCGGAGCTGTTTCTCAACTCTTCTAATCCTCCTCTCGATCTTTCTTCTCTCTACATACATATTTCAAAGGTCAGAATGTCATCATAGGTAAACTCTTCAACAATAAAAACAAATTTCATAAACAACGTAAACTTCACACGCCAAAAGAAGATGAAAAAACATTATTTACCAAAGAATCTGATCTTGCGATTACGCATGAATATTTTACGCTCTACAGCCAGACGATTGAGATTCTCTTGTTGTCTCTTGAGTTCATCCAACTTCTTTTCTTGGGCCTCTTTCATTTCAGGAGGTAGATCCTAAAACAAACAGTATCTGCATCAAACAAAGAGACCAACTACAATACCATTTCACAAAACATAGTCTACAAATGTATAATCTCCTCGCAGAAAAAGGGTCAGGTCTTCAGAATCCAGAAGTTCTACATAATCAGCAATTTCAAAACAAATCCAGCCTCCCTTTTTTGGTTTTTGAAATTCTATAATTACTAGAAATCCGTCTGAAGCATGCCAAATTCGGAAAGATATAGACAGTACTCTCTCCCTCCAACAAATAATGTCACACTTTAATTTTTCTGGTAACTTTATCATGAAATACTGTTGATATATAGGTCATATTATCATCATGTGGAATCTGCTGAGTCATAGCTTCAAAACATCAATTTTTCATTATTTAAAGTTACAAGAAACTAAATATAATGATGTTTGAATACGCATTTTGATAGTGTATAGCACATCTACCATCAAGATAAACAAACACAGCTGAAAGGTCAGAAATTAAGAAACCTCATATAAGATATTATGCAGCCAAATTCAGCTCGTATCAATGATCAAAATAGAAAAGACTTCATCTTTATCCACATTTCATACAAATTATCCACACATATTCAAGCAACTGAATATGCAAAAAAAGTTAGAGGATTACTTTGCGGAGCATGCGCTCGGTAGAACGAATTTGATTCTTGATGGAGACGGACTTAGGTTTGGTCTTTTTGTCGACGGCGAGGGGTTTCGGGCGGCGGCGGTTGGGAGGCTGCTGCCGTTCGTCCACTCGGCGCTTGCCGTAACCGCCGTGGGCCATAGTACTTCTCCCAACTGCAAACTTCGAAGTGCTGAGTGAGGAAGTGGACGATGTCGTTTAACGAAACCCTTGTTGGGTTAACAATAGTAGAATCTAGTTACTAGTACAAAATAATTTAAAGAGTAAAGTACATTTATAGCCCTCACTTCTTGGTTTTGTGCCAATATAACCCCACTAAAAAGTGCACTAATAACCTTAAACTATAATTTCAGTAGTGTTGTGGTCAGTGAAGTATGAAAAGACGAATAAGATCCTGATGTAAAAAAAAAAATGTGGACACAACATTGCCTAGATTCATCCAAAATCCAAATCTAGACACACCTTAAACCCATCATCGTGACCAGTCCATATCGGACAAATCTCAAGAATTCGGGTTGGGATTCGCTGCAGACGATGCAGGCGAGTTGTTGGAGGCGATTTGAGTCATCTTGATATCACCTCACCGCCCACCAATCACGCCGCTATCGAACCCAAATCTCACCTCCGTCACCCAAACATCACCTCATGCGACCCAAATCTCACCGCAGTGACCCAAATCTCCAACGACCAAAACCACACCTCCAAAACTCACCGCTTGCGACCCAAACCTCTAGTGACCCAAATCTCACCTCCGACGACTCAAACATAGGCAACAAAAACCTCACCTCCGGCGATCCAAACCTTCAGCGACCAAATCTCAACTCTAGCAACCAAAACCTCAATGCCAGCGACCAAAACCTCAACATCGCTGACCCAAAACTTACCTCTGGTGACCCAAACCTCACATCCGGTGACCCAAATCTCAACAACGGCGACACAAACTCAACTCTGGCAACCCAAACCTCATCATCGGCGATCCAAATCTCACCGTTAGTAACCCAAACTTCACCGCTAGGTACCCAAAACTCAACGCCGGTGACCACAACCTTACCGTTAGCGACCTAGAACTCAATGCTGGAATTCCAGATTCCCAAAAACATTTGTAAACAACAACAAAAACAATTAAAAAACAATTTTTCAATACTCCCCATAGACCAGCTACATCTGAATAGATCATTTTTTCTAAAGATACTAAATTTTAACTGAATATTTGAATGAACAAGTGAGCAAAAATATTATCGTATGTAATATTGTTGAATTCGTCATAACATATAGTTTATTTATATCAAATTTTTATGTACGGTTAATAAATGTAGTTAAAGATTCAAACACATGTCTAGGAGACTGTGAAAAAAATTATGTGCAGATATAGCTGGTCCAGAGGGAGTAGATAAAATCAGCAGCATCACTTCCACTCAATTTAACAGATGCTGTCCACTGCAGGACAATTCCACCACACCACCACCACACCAAAACTTCAATCTCCGCAAAGTACAATAAATTGTTTGAGAACAGAAGTCGCAAAACCAAACGAAGCAAAAATTGAATCGCCACCACCCCGCCACTTCGAAATCCGATCTCCCACTGTTGGCCAAAATTCCAAGTCTTCGTCGCCGCCGTCCGCCACGTCGACTCTGAATTTGATATTCGTCGTGCTCCTCCGTGTCCTTGGCCTCGTTGGCATCATCGGTGTCCATCCAACCATCCCTCAAGTATCAGGAGCTCCTCAGCCACCCGCCGAATGCAAATTAGGTTGCAAAAAAATTGGACCAATAATTGAGTGAATTTCGTCTGGGAAATCAGATGGAGAGCAGTGTGCACGGATTTTGTATGTTTACGATCTCGAGTTTATCGAGGCGGAGCAATTTGAGGTTCAACGCTAGGAGCTTGGGCTTGTACATGTGAGTAGGTAGAGGAAGCACGTCGGGGGAGTTGAATTGGGGAAAAAATGAAATTTATTGTGAAGGTTTGCAACTAGATCCATGTAGTTTGGTGGAAGTTTCTCTGTGGCGCCAAATTAGTTTATCTTTTTACACCAAAACTTATAAAAATAGGGGGTTTGTCATGTCCCGCCTCACTATGTGTGTTTGCATCAAACAAGACTTTTAAGAAGGCAAAATGTTTGAAAAACACAAAAGATTGGATTGTATTCCAAACTAAGAGATGATATTTATGGCATTAAGAGATGATAAATTAATTGAATATAAAGACTTAATATTAGCTATGATTCAAACTAATATTTGTAATGGTACAATAAGATTGGATTGTATTCCAAACTATTCGGTTAGCCTAATAGACCCAAATAGAGAGAAGTTTTTGTGGACCCCCCATGTTTATCGAGAATGGCAGTTTAGCCCCCTATCAAAAAAAATGTCATTTCGGCCCCCTGACCTTCATTTTTCGTTCCAAAACGCGGCTTTGGACGTTAGTCTCCGTTATCTCTAAATTTTGCCATCCACTTTTAGGGTAAAATTGTCTTTTTCCATTTTCTTTCTCTTTCTCTTTCCTTTATTTTTCTTTTTCTTTCCTTTATTTTTCTCTCTTTCCTT
>JAAGWI010033079.1:0-10907 GCA_012274505.1 Galium porrigens var. tenue
TTGGAAGATGTTGAAAATCAATTGGAAAAACATCTGATAAAATTAAAATAGGAAGAACATTTTCTTTAAGTAACTTATAAATATGAGAAGAATCCGTAATAGAATCTCTAAAACCAATCAACGTGGCTTTCATTACTTCTTTGACTCATTGCATCAACAATACCTGTATTTTCTGTACGAGTAGTATTTGTTTTTGTATTCATCGATACACAAAATAACCTCAAACAGTCAAACTATCTTAATCATCATTCGTCACTGTTTATTCTCTTACCCGAAATCTTAAAGTACCACTATCCGACAAAACACAGCTCAGTATAACTCCCAAAAATAAACTCTCTTTACCATTTTCTGCAAATCCTTGACCAAAAAGCCCAGGTTCTGATAGACAGTAAATCTAAGGAGGCACTTTTGCTTCTTTCTTCTTCACTGTTGAAGAACTTTTTCTTCTCAAGGAGAGAGAAGAGTTGCCAATTCACACTTCTTGATGGGATGGAGCTGAAGAAAGAAAAGCTTGTGAGGTATGCTGAATGATTCTGTTGATTATGTTTCGGGTGGTTTAATACTGCAATTGAGTTGCCTATGAATCTATGAAGAGGGAAAGCTTTAAAATTGATTGTTTGGAAATGAAATGTGGGAAATGTAAAATTTAAGCTCTTCAGACAATAAAGATTGGATTTTTTTGCTTCCTTTCTGGTAACTTCAGAACAGCTAACTTGGATCAAGTTTCCTTTTTGATTTCTTATTTCGGTGGAGGAAATGAAAACCACATCTGGGATGTTTGATTCGTGATTCTTTAATTTTAAACTTCAAATCTTGATGAAAAATGGGAATTTCGGATGATATAAGAAGGAATCTGCTAATGTAGTTGTTTGCCTGTTGGTTTAGGTTCTATCCTCATGGAATGCCACATAAGGTATTTATGTGGGGAGGGAGTTCAGAGTCTTCAAAAGAGGAGAAGTCATCTCCTGGATACAAGTTTTCATTGAACAATAAGGGTGGTAAACTCCCGGAAAGCCTTAAATTTGGAAAGTCTAAGGTGTACGGCGAGAAAGATGTATCTTGGCGAAAAAGAATACTTGATCCCGGTAGTGATATTGTCCTGACATGGAATAGGATATTCATTGTCTCTTGCCTAATGGCATTGTTTGTTGATCCATTGTACTTCTACTTGCCTGGCATGGGAGGAAATCCAAACGCATGGTGTGTGAAGACAGATACGAAGTTGAGGATAGCTGTAACGTTTTTTCGCACCATTGCCGATTTGTTCTACCTTTTACATGTTGTTATTAAGTTCAGGACAGCTTATATTGCTCCCAGTTCAAGGGTGTTTGGTAGGGGTGAGCTTGTTAGGGATCCTAAGAAGATTGCCCGTAGATATATACGATCGGATTTCTTCATTGATTTGATTGCTACACTTCCTCTCCCTCAGGTACGTCTGTTTCATATGTGCCTTTTTTACATTAGCCCTGTAATTCAAATTTTCTTTTTTTGGGATATTTTCTGAACTTACCCGAGCTTACAATGGTTCAAAATTTGAATGTGGCCAATCGAATAATGTCTTTCACTAAATAACTTCATTCTGATCTCCCTAAATGTGGGAGGTACAACTCGATACTTGAGGGGAGGGGACAATGAAGGACCTTTATTATAAACTTATAATTGAGTTTTTTCTACCCTATTCTCATGTCAGTTTTAGGATTCGAGAATTTCTCCATATTTAGGAATATCAGAATACAAGAAACATTGTTCTGGCAAGGGTGTAAGAGTAATGGTTATGTGACAATTATACAAAATCTTTTGCCTAGGGCTTTATTGTTCTTCCATTGCAGTCGTTTTTAGTTAATAATGTGCATGCCTAAGATGATTTAACTATTTGCTCGGATATTTCTCCATATTGTCATGGGTATAAAGAAAGAAGAGAGGTTACTGGTTAATGAAACCTGTACAATACCATATGTCTAGGCTTTATTAATCCTCCAATGTTAAGTTATTTTAAATGCATAATCTGTACAGCTAAGATGTAACTCCTTGCACCGTACGCCTTTTCTTGGTGAGTGCTAGAAGATAATTTTATTGAGAAGTTAGAAGGGGAGATAAAGTATTGCTTGCTTGTTTAATATAGTATGGCAGGACTGCACTATGTGTTCCAGGTCAGGAGACATGAGCATGTTAAAAGAGGCTTTTTGAAGAATGTTCGCAGTGCCCGGGAAAAAAAATGAAACCATATGTACAGCAGAATGACCAAACAACTGTTATTCTTTCACTAAAATATATGAAATGAAAACACAGCAAATTTTTTGGCTAACGATTAATGCCATCGTTAAATTTCCTATTGTTGGACCCTGCTATTCTGATACTTCTTTAATATATATCTTAGATACTATAGAGAAAGTGCAGTAAGGAAGAGAAACAAAACATCTGAGAAAACATATTGATTGATTTTTTTTAGAAGCATACGTGTCCATCTGATGCTTAGTTGCTTGCTTTTTATTTATATATCTATTTTTATACTACTGTATTTTTATTACTTGTCTTCTAAGTTCTAACTGTTGTGGAAAAGTGAGTTGGACTAATCAATACCCTCCTGCAGATGGTAATCTGGTTTATTATACCAGCTACCAGAAGTGATCAAGCTACTCACAAAAACAATGCCCTTGCTCTAATTGTTCTAATCCAGTATATTCCAAGGCTCTATCTGATATTTCCATTGAGTTCACAAATTATCAAGGCAACTGGATTAGTCACAAAAACTGCTTGGGCTGGAGCTGCGTACAACTTGCTATTATACATGCTTGCTAGCCATGTATGTAAATCTTTCTTACCTGATTTTTATGCTACCCTTCTATTTCCTCTCTCTGTGGAGTCTCGATTCCTCTGCATATGAAATGTTAATAAATATGTACTCAATTAGTGAGCTAAAATTTTCTTTTCAGGTACTGGGGGCAGCATGGTATGTATTGTCAATTGATCGATACACATCTTGCTTGAAATCTGAATGCAAACATGATCCACAACACAAATGTTTGCTTCACTACTTAGATTGCGGTATCCCTGACTCCACAAGTCGTGCTTCTTGGGCAAACAGTACACAGGTGTTTAGCAGATGTGATCCAAAAGGAAATGGTACTTTCAAGTATGGCATTTTTGAAAATGCAGTTCAGAAGAAGGTCATCTCCTCAAGTTTCCTGGAAAAGTATTTTTATTGTTTGTGGTGGGGTTTACAGAATCTAAGGTATATTATATCTATACATGCACTCCCAATTCCTGTTATGATAGTTTGATGTTAGTTGGTTATTACTATATTTTCAACTTCATATTGTTCTCTACTTTAGCTTTAGCCTTTTCTGGTTTTGCATGGACTCTTACTGTTAGAAAGTAGGGATGCAATATGATGAAGTGGATGAATGCAGGTTTTCTGCAGTCATAGTTTACTTCACTCCTTGAAGTTCCGAGTGTATCAAAAATATGCCAATCCCTGTCATAATTGGAGTCCACCTAATGTACTATATTCCTCTCAAAATAAGCTTGTTGCCACTTTTTTCTGATTTACAACCTGTACTTATAGTGGAAGATTGGAATGACAGAACTCTATTTTTGTAATGTAATATTATGTGAGGTAAAAGAATTGAGATTGGGACTAAAGAGGAAAAACAATTTAGAAAGTGAACTCAGAGTTTCTGACATAGCGAGTAGTCTTTTGATAGTTTGAGGGGATAGGGTAAATTTGGTGAGATATTCAAGGTTCTGAGGAAAACTGGAAAAGTGCAGCACAATTGTCTAAACAAATAGCTAGAAAATCTACGTGCCTTCAGATATAGGACAAATTTGTGCTACCTTGTATTTTGTGAAAGTTAAACTGATAAAAAGATCAATTCTGGAGTCATAGATTATTGACAAAAGGGCAAAGTTTGATGTCATTCATGCAACTTCGCATTTTTTTTGAATAACTCTTGACAGTGCAACAAAAATGCTTTTCGTGTGATTTTTCAGTCATGTTTTTGTTGAAATATTGGCGAAGTCTAATTTTCTTTTCTTGTCCAGTTCTTATGGCCAGAACCTTTCAACAAGCACATATATTGAAGAGACAATATTTGCCATACTCATTGCCATTTTCGGCCTTGTTTTGTTTGCCCATCTTATCGGAAACATGCAGGTAAGTAATTGTTAGCTTGTTCTTCGATTTGGATTTTGGACCTTGCAGTAGTTGGTTCTTCTCGTGCTTCATATCAGGGAAAAAGTTGAGTAGTTTGTTCCTTCTCCTTCTTGCAGACGTACTTGCAATCCTTGACCATTCGGCTCGAGGAATGGAGGCTTAAGCGTAGAGACACTGAAGAATGGATGCGACACCGGCAACTTCCAGAAGATATAAGACAGCGTGTGAGACGATTTGTTCAGTATAAGTGGGTTGCAACTCGAGGAGTGAATGAAGAGGCCACTCTTCAGGGCCTACCAGCTGATCTTCGCCGTGACATCCAGCGCCATCTCTGCTTGGACCTAGTTCGCCGAGTAAGGCTTCCCTGTCAAATTTTTTAATTTCTTACTTGACTCTTTTGCAGTCGGTATTTTACTGCATGCAGCCCATATTTTTTAGTATGTATACATAATACAATTATATCATGTCTTTGTATATTTTGTTATATCAGATATTTTGTGAGGTCACAACTAATGAGAATATGACAACCTTGTCAGTTTAATTTTGGACCATTTTGATCCTTGAGGATGATTGCTAATATTAAATTATTTTCCCTTGTAAATCTGACCTCCATTTTTGGTTTTCTTGCTTATATGTGTATTTCAGGTACCATTTTTTTCACAGATGGATGATCAGTTGCTGGATGCTATCTGTGAACGGCTAGTCTCTTCATTGTGCACTGAGGGCACTTACATTGTTCGTGAGGGGGACCCAGTGACTGAGATGCTCTTCGTGATCCGAGGAAGGCTTGAGAGTTCCACAACTAATGGTGGGCGAACCGGCTTTTTCAACAGCATCATCCTTCAACCTGGAGATTTCTGTGGGGAGGAACTACTTGCTTGGGCTCTGCTCCCCAAGTCAACCACCAATTTGCCTTGTTCAACTCGTACAGTTCGGGCACTTATTGAAGTTGAAGCATTTGCCTTGAGAGCCGAGGATCTCAAGTTTGTGGCGAATCAATTCAGGAGACTCCACAGCAAGAAACTGCAGCATACATTCAGGGTCTACTCTCACCACTGGAGAACATGGGCTGCCTGCTTTATACAGGCTGCTTGGCGAAGACACAAGAGAAAGATGATGGCAAAAGATCTTCTAGCCATAGAATCCTTTAACCTAGATGCAAAAACAGAAGATGATAGTGAACCCGAGGAGGAACCGAACGAGGATCCTGGCTCGGAATCAAACCCATCCTCAGCAAAATCAGACCTAGGAGTCACAATACTAGCTTCAAGATTTGCTGCAAGCACAAGAAGGGGAGCTCAGAAGCTTAAAGGTGCAGGGCTACCCAAGTTACAGAAACCAGAAGAACCCGACTTCTCAGCTGAGCCAGAGGATTAGAGATTTTTATCTGTTTGTACGAATCTGGAAGCTGAAATGCTCAGACATCCTTCCAGGTATTTAGAACCCTGGTGCACTAATATAGTAATTAAATAGGCTACATTACTCGTGGCTCAAAAGGATTTGAATGGTTCGCATAACTATATTACCTAGTACTGATACTCCTATGTAGCATGAAGAGTGTAAGGTTAACACCCCTGTCTGTATCATATGTTAAATGTAACCTTTAAATGTTGAACTCAACCTATAGTTTATGTTAACTAGTCACTTACCTTCCCCAGTATGGTTGTAGGATGGGGCTAGGGAGGAAGGGATAAGTTTGATCTTTTTAGGTGCGCCTCCCCTAACAAATGTTGCAAAAGTGCTTGATAGAGTGTTGTTTGGTTCCTGAACTATTATACTCCCTCCGTCCCAAAGAGATGTGTCCAATTTCCTTTTTGGTCTGTCCCATAGAGATTTACCTAATTTCTAATTTGGCAAAGAATTATAATATAAACTATTAACCTTCTCTCACATAATTCAATAACCCTAACATACACATCAGCGCCACATCAGATTTCTTAAAAATTGTGCCAAAAGCAATTCATTTAAATCCTTTCAACCTGAATTCCAATCAGTATATTTTCAAAGTTGGTGTATTCTGTCATAGTACCAGTCTATGAATTTCTTCTTTAACCTAAACATTTTTTCGTCTTAAAAAATTTAAGGTGATTAGAGGCTTTATACTCCCAAGGCAAGAGTTGAATACGCAATAATATCGAGAGCATGCTGCGTTCAGGGGAAACACCAGAAGAAAAAATGGACATTCTCACAAATCTTAATTTTCATGCAGCCTTGAGCTGTAGATTGTACTGTTAGCTTAGAATCAGTACCTCTCATCAACATCATAAATTTCTATGTTTCTATACTTTTGTGAGATAATTTCTGCTTGAACTTTTCTCGCTGTGTCTGTAGCACACCCAACCAGAATTAGAACCGACGTGCCAGCAAATCCGCGGAAGGCAGTCAGATGAGTAGCTTGTTCAACCACAGCAGGACCCGCAGCTAAAATTGCCAAAAATGCAGAACCAAGAACTGATATCCGGCTAAGGACCTGAGATTTCAAAGGCAAAAGCTTACTTGGAATATCTTTTCATATTAAAACTTGTATTCCGAGCGAACCAAAAGAGTGTGTACTCATTGAGATAATAAAGTAGTTCAAGTCACTTACCGTTCTTATAAACGCAGCTGTACTTTTACCCGGTCGAACAAGTGGGATTGAGGCGCCTTGCCGCTTTAACTGTTCACTCACATCATCGGGGTCTAATTGTAGGAAGGTGTAATAGTAGTTGAAGAAGGCAATCAATAGGATGTTTGTTGGAAGGTAAAAGGAACCTAAAGAACAAAACCTCCTGTCAGTGCTAGGTTAACATATAAAATGCACCCACAGGTCCCATATCTGTGTGAGGGAATAATCATTTATACTCTTCCATCAGTATACTACATGCTCATATTTTACTTCTAACATGCCTTTCTCAAAATCTGGTAAATGCAAACTGCGACAGAACCAGTGGAAAGCAAAAACATGTGAAACACCTCAAAGCTGAAATCATCATATTTTGTTAACCACTTGCTTATAAATTTATTTTCCTTAGTAGTTAACTTGCTGGCCACAATACTATCAATAAAATCCCCTAATTCTGTTTCCTTTTCTTTTGAAGATTGGTTCAGGAAGGATGATTTGGTTTCTTGTAAACAATCTTTTTAAGAAGCAAACTACCCATTACTAAAATTTTTTTATTAACGTCTCTGTCTCCAGAAGTCAAATGGGTACGAGCAGAATGAATAGAGCAATTCATTTTTTAAAATCTCTCTGATACCATAACATGCTTCACCTTACCTCCAGGATTCAAAGCTCCGGCAGCATTCTTCAGCACACCTAATCCGGTGAATCGAGCCAGAGTAGCAGGAAGAGCCAAAGAAGATGTGGAGAAGATAATTGGCATAACTCCAGCACTATTCACCTGACCAAGATCAAGGTTATCAATAAAGGGAGAGGATACTGATGTATCCACAACAGCACGATTCTTATGACAGGATATAGGCATTGTTTTTGGTGGAAGGTTTTGTCTAGAAAGAAGAATATAATTCAACATAACGTGGAAGACATATCAAGGGCTATATTTAATAACACTATAGAATATAGATCAAGTTGATGCATATTCTCGTTCCATTTGTACAGCTTATGTGATCCCTGCGTATGTTCCTTTCATCATGTACACAGAAAAAATAAGAGCCACAAGACCAGAGCTCTAACTTATTCATTAGATTATCAATTCTGCACTTATACAACAGTCTGATTCCATACTTAGCATGGATAAATTGAACAGTTGAAATAGACCAACCTTAAAGGGCAAATATGCAGATCTTTGAGGTCCTCCAGATCTACTAGCATATCTGTTTGCATAATTAATCGGAATTTTCCTCTCAGCTTCCTGGAATTTTGTTTGAGAATATTACATGTTCCTGCTTCCCTAACTGAAACCAAATAATAAGCATAGAGACAGTAGTCGGTTACCTGTACATATACGATACCGAGGACTAAAAGGACGAAAGAAACAATGATGCCAATCAGACCGACATAATTACCATCCTGATATGCTTGCGCAAACGTTCTTCCAAACGATGCTGGTAGATAAGAAAGGATGTTTGTAAAGATCAAAAGAGATGTTCCATTTCCAAGTTTTAAGTCAGTAATCCGTTCGCCAACATAGGTTGTAAATGCCGAGCCGAGAACCAACAATACAACAGAAGAAAGGATCCATTGAGTGCTGAAGTCATCAGCATAAGGGCGAAGGACTAATACTTGACCAATTGCCTGCAACAGAAAAGTATAACCATATGAAGAATAATTCATGGCATCACATGAAGATAAAAGAATGCTTAATGCTTCGCACTGGAGAAGATAATAGAATAGACTGGTATATTGAAGCTTGAGTGGAAGGTTAGATCAAATGTTAAGTAGCCTTAAGTGGGAAAAACTAAATCCCAGATAGACTATTACATAACGACTACCATTTACCTGTACGATGGCAAATCCAACTGAAGCATAACGAGTATACTGTTGAATCTTTTTTCTACCAGCTTCACCTTCTCTTTTTTGTAATTCTTGCAACTTGGGGTAGATTTGGCTAAGCAGCTGAAACACAATTTGCGCATTGATAAATGGTACAATTCCGAGTGAGCAAATACCAAGTCGGCCAATACCTCCTCCAGAGAACGAATCCAAAGTGCTCAAGAAACTATTCTGGTCCAAATTCCCAACAAAAGCTTCCTGATTAACTCCACCAAGAGGAATATAAATTCCAAGTCGTGACAATGCCAAAAGTCCCAAAAGTTTGAGAAACTTCCCCGGCAAAGGTCCCTTGAAAAAGTCTCCCACATCAATGCTAGTGTCCTCTATCGCAGCTGACAATGTTAAAGAACCCCAATCATGGGCAGCTACAAAACATGATTATATGGCATGCCAGATTTATAAGCAATTAACAAACCTGCAACCCCTTTAGATGATGAAGATTTCTCTTTTCTAGAACCAGAAGCACTCTCAAAAGTTTGAGAAAGAAAGCTCAAGGCATTATTCAGAGTAGTTTGCAGAGCTGATGATTTTTCTGAATTGATTCCCAATGGATCAAATATGGAACTGTGACTGCAATTTGAGTAAAATGTACAGTTAGCAAAACTATCACAAGATTAACAAGTCAACTCATCTAAGTTGAAGGAAATAAAATAACGCCCATCATCTTTGAGAAATACTACATTTATATACCAGATTTTAAAGATGTGAAGTGCATCTAAGTCAAATTTTCTCACCACCATTTGAAGGAATGCCAGAATGCCAATGCAACAGGCAGTAAATGCAATATATCATACCAAAGTATCACAAAAGCACAAGCATCATTTTGATTACTTATTGCCCTGTATAGCAGAGAGAGAGGGGGTTCAATAGTAGGACTGCAAAATAGCTTTCTAGCAGCAGGCTGATGCTTTTATTCTACCAGGAGAAGAAAAAAAATCAAGCTTTCTATGCCTTGAAGTCGCATTTCATCCTAACACACAAGGTGAATTTGATATATAATATTACCGTGTTATTAGTTCTACTAGACCTTGTTCCAGTTATTAAAAGAGGATCTTCGATGGTGCAAACTTCTTCACTTTCTAGTAAACTTCCCCAATGTTTAATTTATTGTCACCATCAGATCAGAATTGCAACTTAAGATAGATAGAATAGCTAAAGCTACTCTTCGTCAAGTTTGCTCCTTTGTGTCTCACACCGACTTTTACATAACTTTAACACCATTTGTACCGTGCCATTTCAACAAATAATAATAACTTCCACAACCCCAAAGTCCCAAACAAAAGAAAAACAATCCTATGTTCACCACATTTCTCTGCAGCCATAATGCCACTGGAAAATCGATATCTGACAAGAAATATATACCATAGCACCACATTGTCTTAAGTCAAAAGCAATTCTAACCTCACAGAGTGTCACAAAATATCCCAAGTCCTAACAACAAGAAGCTTAAAACAACAGCAATATAAAAAGCCCTCTTTTTCCTTTGAAGTAGGATGCTAAGATGCATACATAAAGCTTCTTTCAACAAAACAAACAGTGATGCTAGAAAAACACTAAAAATGGTAACTTCACAATAAATGATGAAGTCCCATTTCAAGTTAGCGATCAAAATTCGATTCTGAAAGAGTTTTGGATAGGAAAACAGTTGTACCTTGATGATGGGGAATTGGTAGGAACAGTTAGAGTGGCTCTACATGCTGAAATGGAGTGCAGTTTCTTGGGAGTCCTTTTGCAGTAATAATTGGAACTGGAAAAGCATTGATGATTTCTGGATATTGAAATTGGAATTGGAGGGTTGAAGCTCAAAGAACAAACTTCTCTGCCAATTATCAACATTATCTATCCCTCAGCCTCTTGGCACAGAACTGACAGGAGGAAGATGCTTCAGTTGGAACTTGGAAGCCAATCTGTGTGGCTCGTATACATATTTGTTCTTATTTACCGTTTTCCCCTACATTTAGACTTCATATCACTTTGCTCCCTTTCCGTTTTCAGTATTTCATGCCATTTGTAACCCTCGTAGAGTAAGGTTATGTGAAATTGAATTGTATTAAGAGGTGGTCTCTGAGGAGACCGTCTATATATATATATATATATATATATATATATATATTTTAATTGAAACCGTCTGTGACAGGGGTTTTATGGGTTCCCAACCCTTTCATTAATGATCAGATAGTACATTACAGTTGATCCTGAGGAGACCGTCTATATATATAGACCAGGGACTACAATAGAGTAGGGAGGGAAGGAGGTCCTTAT
>JAAGWI010033228.1:428-11574 GCA_012274505.1 Galium porrigens var. tenue
CAAATTAGTATAATAATAAATTTACAAAATAATATTCAGCTAAAATTAAAACATACATTAATATCATATAAATTCAACTTCAATTCCAATTTCCACATCCAATCTAAACTAAAAACCAAATTTAGCAAAATTTGAAATACTTTAAAATAGTAAAATTGAAATAAAAATATAAAATTATTTACTTGTTCTTGTCTCCGGGGCGGGAGCAGCCGAGCCGGCTGACGGTGACGGGCACGGGCAAGCGGCGGGACAACGACAGTGCGATCCGATTGGTCGTGGGTGGCGGTGCGGCATGGTGGGCAGGGGATTTAGGCGCTGCCGCGCTGGTTAATTTGGGGAAAAGGAAAACGTGAAAAACCCACCCTATCTGACCTTTTATTTTCCCTCTAACCTCTTTTTTTGCCTATTATTTAATCAAAACGACGTCATTTTGATGAGTAATTAGGCAAAAAAAATAAACGCGCAGGGTCTTCTTCTCCGACACTCCGCGAAGGCACAGGCTCACTCCGTCCCAAAATCTTTCTGTTCATACACCTGTTAGCTTAGATTCTACTCACTCTGTCCCAACCAAAATTTCTTAGTCGACTTTGGCTCGGATTTTAATAAGAGTGTATTTTATATCTTATAAGTGAAGTTTTAAGGGGTATAAATGGAATATCACTTTTTGTATTGTTGTTTGTAAGAACTTATTAAGAGTATATTCGTCTTTTTGTAGTTATTTTATTTGCCAAAAGGGAAAATAATGAAAGTAAGAAGTTTTGGTTGCGATGAAGGGAGTAGTATGACTGGAGTCATAGGGCGCAACCCATTACGTCCGCCACCGCTTCCCAGTCAATCTCTTTCCCTATAATAGCACTTAATTCAAAATACGATATATGTTCTTCAAACTGTAAGCACATTGAAAAACACAAATCACGAACGAAAAACACGATCTGTACAACCACATCGAGGATAATAAACACAATCCCAAAAATACGATCTGTACAACCACAAGAACAAAACATAGATGAGAACAACTAAATCAAAGATCTAATCAATCGAAAAATAATTAAAATGTGTGAATAGATCAACATTAATTCATTAGAACTGGATGATCAGGATACTGTGATAGTCGGGGACTCCCTCAACCTTATACAGATGGTGAGAGGCAGTACCGAGATATCGGACCACTGTTTGTCTATCGTAGATTCAGTGCGGGAGAACTTTGAAGGAAACTTAGCTCGTGTACTGTTTTGGGTTCTGCGGATGCAGAATGCATCAGCTCATTTGTTAGCTAGTTTCATGAAATCTAGTGTATTAGAGAGTATTGTGTGGGACTCTCCCCCCACCTTTTTTATCAAAACGCTACTGGACGTTTTCCAGTAAATTGAAATGAAATCACTTTTTCCTCAAAAAAATAAAAATAATATCACAACTAAGAAAACTATTTATTATTTGTATGATAATTATTCGTGTATATATTATTTCCTCATTAGTTTCTAGTTAATTTTATATTTATAGCATCGGTTCTTCCTTACACTAACATTATGATTCCATTCCTGTTTCGTTTTAATATTATAATTTATAAAAATGACATTATCATATCAACTACATGGATGACCCTTCCGCACAAAATCAATGAAGATGCGAATACGTGAGTCAAGGAAATAATTGATGAATCCTGCATGCATGCAGCGTATCCTTGGCTACCAAATCTTAACAAATTACGTGCACGAATTAATTATTTAGATCTTGTTCTTTTTGGCAAGCTCATAATATATTGCTTAAATAATATACATTCTGGGATTTTATACGATTTTAAGAATTACCGAGCAGCCAATATTCCAACCTACAAGTCACAAAAGATGACTATTAATATTTCAAAGAAACTGATAGATTATTTATTGTTCCTTAAACGGCCCGAATATTCAATATTAATTCAAGAACCATATCTTCATTAAAGAAGATCTTCATCTCCTTTTTATCGTAAATCTATGCATTCATCTTTGTGTAGATAAGAATATTGCATCATGGATGCATGCATGCTTTGAGATTAGTTGAGATTAAAAATAAAAAATAAATTAATTTTTGATAAATTAACTTATCTTATACAGTGAAATTAATGGCTCGTGCTGGAAAGCGGCTGCGGATTAACGTCTTTGGTGCACCACTACTAGTGACGAAGATGGCTCCAGAAGATAGATATGTGTCACATTTGAGATGACTAGCTACAAATGATAGTGTTGGCGACAATTTTTTTCCAGTTTCGCAATTAATCATTTGATTTCAGGTCTTATGCTTAATAATTACCTTATCCAGCTAGCATATAATTGAATGATTTACCATTTCATTGAGGTTCACCACTGAGATGTATATCCGTTAAGATTTGATGTCACGTATGGATGTTTTAGTAATAAAATTTAGCTACGAATCTTTTATAACACTATCCACCGGAATGATGTGCTATAGAAATGTGGAGACTGAAAGGCTAGGGGACAATACTGGTGATCCAATCCGAATCCGCTGATACGATCCGAATTCGATCTAAAATTCTGCTTAATAAATAATTCGATCCGTATTCGATCCGCGGTAGGTGCGGATTCGGATCGGATTGACACGGATATACGATCCAATCGAGAAAAAAAAATTATTTAGTAAATTTAATCCGATCCGCATGAAAGATGATTTTTGAAAGCGATTTCCAGTTAATGAAAGATATTTTTGAAAGCTACTTTTGTTTATCGACGGTTTTGATTATCTTTTACATCTTTTATTTACTTTATTAATTCTTTTCCCTCTCGTATATCCAGCGGCCAACCACCTATTGAGCACTTGCTATTCGACAATTTATTCCATTAGTGGTTATAATTAGTCCATGTGTAATCACTTACTGGTACGGACACTTTATAAATACTGTAGGTAGTAATAATTGAATTAATACATGGACTAATTATTTGTCAGTTACATGTAGAGATCAACTTATACGATGGCAACTTGACAAGCAAAAATGGACATGCCTAAAAGAAGAGTAAACAAAAGTGTTTTAGGATTAATTACTGGAATTTGGCAGTTTGCACGACTTGATTATGTCAAGTCACTTCAGATTTCATGAAACCATGTTTTGGTTTTCATCTTGTCAATTGTCAAACTCAACTAATTTAACTATTTTTTTGAATTGGCTCGCAAATTTCCTTTTAAAATATTTTTGTTGATTGTTGTTATATAATTTTTGTTGATTGTTTTAGTTTCAAATTCATTTTATTTGACCAGTGAATTTCAGCATAGTCCCATTTCTTATGATTTTAACTTTTAACTTTCCCTCTTTCCACATTTAAATAACAAAAATAGTGGTTGTGACGGAATAGCTCATCATATTTAAAAAATGTTAGGGCAGTAAAGCTGGCAAAGTCTCGACGGTATTACGGTAAGTTCACTTGATATTGACTTGATTTTATGCTGATGTTCCACAAATTATCAAAATGAATCAACATCAACATAAAATTTAACGAACATCAAGCGGAATTGCCGTAATTCCACCTCACAATAGAGCACCTCTTTATTCGGAGGCTAAAAACTTTTTCTAAACTTTCCTTATCGTCCAAAAAAAAAAGTTGGTCTAAAACAAATTTCAAAAACTAGTTGAGTGGTGGCGCTTCGCGGCTCATTTGATTAATATTTAATATATATTATTATTAGCATGGAAGAAGAAGAAAATATCCACACATAAAACATAATTAACGAAACGACGTCGTTTTGACAATCCACCGTATGTCAAAATAAATATTTTACATTAAATATTATACCTAAAATATACAATATACCCAATTGACAACTAAAATAATAATTTAATTATATAGTAACTAAAATAAATTTTCTACATTATATTTATAAAATTTAACTATAGTGTATATATTTATTCAAATAATTAAGAAAATATTTCACACACTAAACGATGAAAATATGCTAATTTAAATATGTTATAAGTTAAATATTGTAAATATGTTTAGTAAATAGGAAAACCGTTCTCTAATAGTACGACGTCGTTTATTCGACACACAATCTGAAAATAATAACTATTATAGTAGTTCTTTTAGAGATTACTTACTGAGTTGAAATGAAAATTAATTTATTAAAAATTAGAATTAGCATTACTAAATTAACATAAATTTCATTAAATTCTATTTTTTCTTAACTAAACAAAATTAAATTGAATGATATTTTTCAAAAAAAAATTATTTTAATTAAATTGAGGTACTCTACATTCAAGCTCAAGAGAACATGCCGCAACTTGTCGAGCCAAAATCTATTTGAATTGATTCTAATCTAAACGGCCCATACCTAAAAAGCTCTTGAAACGGCCCACACTTTTGAACGAGTGTTTTCCGAACTCTGACGCATTTCTCCGGCGAGTCAACGGCGTCCTTTTTTCTTTCATTTTCTATGATTCCCAAACCCGGAATTGTAGCCCTAGATTCACCGAATCAGATTGAGCCGTTTCGATCATTTCACAGTTTTGAAGATAAATTCTGTGAATATAGATTTGCAGGCGAAACAATTGAGCATTGATCGCTGTAGAGATGGATAATTTAATGAGCAAGCTACGGAGCCTGGATGCGTATCCGAAGATCAATGAGGATTTCTACAGCAGGACTTTATCCGGCGGCCTCATAACCCTAGCTTCCTCCATCGTCATGCTGCTGCTCTTCATCTCCGAGCTCAGTTTGTTCCTCTTCCACCTTTTTAAGATTTCATGCATTCTGTATACATTGTTTCTGTCTGAATCTCAATTTTGCTGTTAATATTTTGCTTCAATCATCGATTACTCTCGTGTTTTTACGGATGGTTTCGGTTAATAGTCGAAGTAAATTCTGCCTCTTGTTAGTTTTTTCTGTGTCTTGATTGCTGATTGAATTCCTGTTTGGTTGTATATAGGGCTGTACCTTCATTCAGTTACTGAGACGAAACTCGTAGTGGATACATTGAGAGGAGAGCGGCTGCGGATCAATGTAAAGAAATACCTTTTCTCTGTATAATTTTCGTGTTTTTTTCCCCATCTGCATGTATAGAGTTACATAAATAAATTGTGGTGCAAGTGCAACTGTGCGAGTGACATCGGTAGTGTGTTGCTGCATTCCTACCAGCATTTTTGAGATTGACGTAGCTGCTAAAGTTTCACTTAATTGTAAAAATGACTATAGTTGAAAACTGATTGATTTTTATTTTTTATCTTTTGCGTCTGAAAGTGCAGTTTGATGTCACTTTTCCGGCACTTCCGTGCTCCATGGTAAGCGTTGATGTTATGGATATTAGTGGAGAGCAGCACCTTGATGTCGTAAGTACAGCAAAACTTAAATCTTTTCAGGCGATTTTTCTTACATATAATAGAAACTCTTGTTGACTATGATTAGTTGTTGCCTATAGTAGAAAAATTCTATCATTTTGGGATGAATTTTACCATTAAATTATGGTTGATATTGCGCTTAAACAGTGGATTGACCATGAAAGTATCCTTGGCAGCTGATGAATACTTTCTCCATAAAGCTGTTTAAAAAAAATCCAATCTGATGATTGTGACTGATGTTGATTTCCCATTTATTTCTGTGAACTCCTGCAGAGACATGATATCACAAAGAAAAGAATTGATGTCCATGGTAATGCGATAGAAACAAGGAAAGAGGGCATTGGATCACCCGAGGTTAGTAATAGGAAAGCTAATATTTTCTTGGTTATTCAAAGTTCAAATCATTATTTTCAGTTATTTCCCTCTTATTGTAAATTGCCACGATTCGTCTTTCTACTGGATTGTTAGAAACTGCAGTGTGAATGGTTTAATTTTCAGTAGCATAAGCAAGGGAGGATACAACTTCAAATATCTTTGAAAAAAATATGGAAAAACTCATAGTTTCCTGTCTAAACTTTAGTGATCTGAGTGATTTAGATGTAGTGCACTACTTTGATGTTCCGCTAATTCCATCTGCCTTTGTCAATGGAACAGATAGAAAAACCCTTACAAAGACATGGTGGCAGACTTAAACACAATGAAACTTACTGTGGTTCATGTTATGGAGCAGAAACGGTAAGTTTTTCTACGCTTTCTTTGATTGGTAAATTGAAGCAAGTAAAAATATTCACCCGAGCTTATAATTTGCATCATGGTTACCACTGCCTTTTATTGCTTTTTTCCATTTCTGATTCATGTTTCTTTTTTGGCAGCCTCATAACTAGACTAATGTATATTGGTTATTGTGTTTCTGAACTTTGATGCATTGCTCAATGCTCATCTCAGTATTACCACTTCTCTCACACCCCCTTTAGTTGTATTACACCATTTTATGTTTTGACACTCTACCTTCTTTCTCTTTTTGTCTGCAGGCAGATGATGATTGCTGCAATACATGTGAAGATGTTAGAGAAGCATACCGTAAGAAAGGTTGGGGAGTGTCAAATCCAGATGAGATTGACCAGGTGAGCAGCTTTGTTGTGAATGTATGTGCATCTATATACATATATTGATATAGGAAGTAGAATAACATGAGTTGGAACCATATGAACCTGCAAGTTCCTCTAAATGCCCCAATATGACATTAGAATTATAGAGAATTGGCAGCAGAAAACTAAACAGGAGAGGGTAAGTAAAAAACCAGGGAAATAAATAAAGGAGAAAACATGATTTATTTAAAATACACACCAATACATTACTACCAAATCTATGCAGTGAGCCCTAAGAGGCTTTGTCATTGCTGTAGTGATTTTAAGCATGAAAAAAGAATAAGCGTAAACTTTGTATTAGGGATGTACAAAAAAACCGCGATCCGCGAATCGACCCTAAAACCCGCTCCTCCCTGTGTTAAATTACCCACGGGGTGGGGGCGGGGCAGCCGGATAGTAGTAAATCACTGGATAATCCATCATTACCCGAGCTTAGGAAAATGAGAAAAATTAAACAGTTTTTCTGGGCAGATCAAGTAGCAGTACAAACAATATAAAAACCAACATAATTACACACAAAAATAGGAAAAAATAATTGCCCAGAAATATATCATGTCTCACATTCTATCTTCGAATCCTGCATTTGAATCAACATCTTCATGATGTCATCTGTGGCAGAGACTTTACAAAGCTCCTATTTTTGAGTCATTCTAGCTCTTTTTTCCAGCATAGTGCTGGGAAAAAACAGTTTAATTCAGAAATATAGTTTTGACAGATACAGCCAGCAACTATTGCAGTTCCTGGCTTCCTGAAATAAAGTTTTCCCATCAATGTAATTCTGTTTCTGCAAAATGTCCGCAAACTGGTAATCCCTTGACTAAGGTTTTGAAGGTATCTGCTTCAAGGCCCATGTTTTGATCCTTCAAGGTGCGAAAAAACAAAAAAAAACACCCTGCTCATCTGCTTTGCAAAGTTTGAGCTTAAGCAAAGGTGATATGCATATTGTACAGGTTTAAACAATTTACTGATTATTATCATGCAAGAATTTTATTTTTTAATTATTTTTTTATTGTCGGGTCTACCAGTATATATTACCTGCCCCGCGGATAATTTAAACCGTCCCACCCTGCGGGTAATTTAACCCGGCTGTGGGTAATCTTCAGAACAAGGTGGGGCAGGACAATTTGGATGTTACTCTAACAGAACAAGGCTTGTATTTGCTTGCACATTGTGACAACAATTCATTGAATTGTAAGAAATCAAGCACAGATTTATTTAGATTCCCCAAACTGAGACTGTGTACGTTTATGTGTTGATTCACCCCACCCCTGGATCTACATCTATGCCATGTAGTTAGGGAAACATTGAAGTGCCCTAGGTCTGAAAATACTACCAGTTTGGGGCAATGGAATTGTATGTAGGCTATGATGACAGTTGTTACTGTGGAGTATCACATTTATGCAGAAATCCGTAGTTTATGCTTTCTAAGTTGATACTTTCCTATGTAATCAGTGTAAAAGGGAAGGCTTTCTTGAAAGGGTAAAGGAGGAAGTAGGCGAAGGATGCAATTTATATGGGTTCTTAGACGTCAATAAGGTTGCTGGAAATTTTCATTTTGCACCTGGGAAGAGTTTTCAGCAAGCAAATATTCATGTCCACGATCTGCTGACTTTTCAAAAGGACAGTTTTAATGTAAGATACCACTTTGATTTTTTAAATTCAGGGAAGACTTCTAATTTGCTATGAATCGTTGTTTTGTTTTCTCTCTCTGTTGAATGTTTCCTATTCCTTAAACAAATATACTAACGTGTTTCAGATGAGTCACAAGATCAATAGGTTAGCTTATGGAGATTATTTTCCTGGTGTTGTAAATCCTCTTGACGGGTACTTCTCACTCCTTACTTAAAAATGATGATTAAAAAATTGCATATTTCTCGGCCATAACATTTTGATTTTTGGGCATGTCAGCTCGGAATGGACACAGCGAAAACCTAGTGGGATGTATCAATATTTTATCAAGGTTAGGTGTTACTACTTGCTAGTATCAGATGACTCCATTCTGCAAATATTTTCTCCTGATTAAGTTGTTTATATAGAAATTGGGAGATTACATTCTCTTTTATTATAATATCGTGGAGGTTTTGTAGAGGTTTCATACATGTGCAAGCTCTTTTTGGTTTTAATTGGAATGAAAACCACTTTAGGTGGATATTCTGAAACAATGATTTTTCTGGGGACAATTGAAGTAACGGAATTAGCAATTTGTTTATGTACTGCAGGTGGTGCCTACAGTATACACGGATATAAGTGGATATACTATCCAATCAAATCAGGTTTGATTAGATTCCTTATTACTATCTGATTATTTGAATGCCTGGACTGAAAAACATAACAAATGTTAATGCATGTCTATTGCAGTTTTCTGTTACAGAACACTTTAAGGGAACAGAAATTGGCTTTCTTCAATCTCTTCCTGGGGTTTTTTTCTTTTATGACCTCTCACCAATAAAGGTTTGTCCTGCTCGGAAAATCTTTTCTTTTCAATGGACTGTCATTTGTCAAATCTGTTTGTAAGGATGTTGTCTACTCCTGCGGTCCTGCCTCATATGTGGTTTACGCTATCAGAAGTTTGAAAATGAATGCTTGGACAAGTTGTTTATACGATTTGCCCATAGGCATCATTCGATTAAGGATCTGTGACTGTATACTGTTATGTTTGATCTTGGTCACTCTTTTACCATCACAGGTCACTTTTACAGAGCAGCACATATCATTTTTGCATTTCCTTACAAACGTCTGCGCTATAGTTGGAGGTAATTTCCTATATCCTTCTCATGCTGAAAGGTGACTTCGAAAACTAAATTACTTTCTCATTCATGAAACTACCTTAATGTTATAAGCATATGTATGATAAACTTTTTAAGTATCAGGAATTAACTATTTACGAAGCATCACATATCTTTTTTTACCAGTTCTGATCCTTGCTGCCAGTATCTATTGAGACATGTTCCTAGCACACACACACACACACATATGAGTATATATATATATATGAAACTTGCTAGTTTATGTTGCCTGTGTTACCATGCACAGAATATGGATTTGAAACACTGCACCAGAATATGTTACCTGTGTTGCCTGTGTTACCTGTGTTACCATGTACCAAAAAGTTTCGTGATGTTTTTGCTTTGTATTTTCCAATACAATGTGTGTCAAATCTTTATCCAAGACACAGTAGTATTTTAATGTTTGTGTTGCTTATGCCCGAATCCTGACTTTAGTGTCCCGAACCATTTGATTGCCCCTCCTGCCAGGCGTATTCACAGTTTCAGGCATCATTGATTCTTTCATATACCACGGGCATAAGGCCATCAAGAAGAAAATGGAAATCGGAAAGTTCAGCTAGTGGTTAGAGGTAAAGAAGAAAATGGAAATCGGAAAGTTCAGCTAGTGGTTAGAGGTGACAACAAAAAGCAGACTTTATTGTGATATGCCCATACTGCTTATGCTGAAGAAAGCGTCTGTGAAAATAGCCATCAGATGGTGCTTTAACATATGTAAATCTGGGGTTTTAAACTCTCTTATTATAGTTTAACAATTTTGGTTGATGATTTTTGATGAATGACATTGCCCTAGTTTAATATTACGGTACAATACTATTTCTTGAAACGCACCACCGTAGGTAAAATAAATCACCGAATATGATGATATTTGTTTCAGAAGCAAAGGTAAAGGAGTTAAATTCCTTCTTTCTCACGCTCTGAGTCTACTGTTCTTGTTCCATTAGTTATATCTTTTATAAGCTTTGAAATTTTAATAAAAAATTTCTTTTTTACCAATGGATGAATCATTCACACAAATGTAGCTAACCAGTCAATTTCGATTTTAGCCAGTAATTAACTACTAGATATTTGTGTCATTAATAATTAAAAGGGAAAATTAGTTTTGTCTCGTTCTTCCTACATTTTTCTTAATATGGCATTTCTACTCTCTTGCATAATAAGAGAAACCAAGGTGATATATCATAATAAGAGGAACGGAAGAAGTATGAATCAAACCAAAATGTGTAAAACAAAACAAAAGAATCCTTACTTCTTACTACACAACACAATTTACAAAAGATGAGCGCTTTAACAGCCTTCATACAAATGTACAATCATTCATTTCTTCCTTTACTCTTTTCCAGTGTGAAAGCTCTTGTTGGACTTGGATATGATGCCAGCATGAGAATCATCGAAAGAGATGGACAAGATGCTTTTATACTTGGTACTCTCAATCTGTACATTAAAAATTAAATTCACTTTCAAATGAATGAATGATTTGTTTCACATTTTTTATATTTAAACCAAAGTTTGTTTTCCCGAGTTTATTTCTTGCGGATCTGAAGTGAAAATTAATGTACTTCCTCTGGACCAGTTGTATTTGCACACTTTGACTTTTGATAGTTGAATCAAAATATATTTGATCATTAAAAGTTATAAAAATTGTATATTTTAAAAATACGTGATATTATGAATCCAACAAGATCATATATGATAATATTCTAACTCATTTATCAATTCAATTTGAAGGTAAAAGTTAAGCAAAGTTGACTAAATGAATAGTCAAATTGGAGAAACAGCTGGTAAAGAGGAAGTATAAATAGTAGAATCGATATCAATAGATTAACCTAAATTTTATAAAATTATATTTTTATTGAACTAAAATGTACAGCTCAAAAAAACATTGCCTAACTCGC
>JAAGWI010033259.1:0-10858 GCA_012274505.1 Galium porrigens var. tenue
GTGTGTGTGTATTAAAATATGATTGATGGTCATCATTATCTCATAACTCATGAGTATCAGTCATATGATATGTATGAAAAATGTGACTTCAGCTTTGTTATCACTATGCTAATTGTTTGTTTGGATAGTGATACACCAATGCGGATCCATTCCGGGTAGGGCCCGTGAGCCCAAATCTTCAGCCCAGTAAAACCCGAAACTAATACACTCGGGTGGGACTGTGTGGGAGGGATTTGATCAGCTTACTCTGAGTGCTACATTTGGCGGGGCCCACTACCGCTGCTGGAGACTGCGACTTACGGCGGAGCTACGGAGGTTGTTTCTCAACTCTACTTGCGATTTTATGTATGTGAATTAGGTTCGGTGCTTAAGTTTTATGATTGCGATTTCGCCCTAAACTGGGATCCCATGACAGAACAGTGAGATGGATGATGGGAAGGTGGAGGTGGAGCTGGAGGAGGAGGTGATGGTTTGGGACGAAGACATTATGCACCAACACTCTGCTATTCAAGCTGCTGAAGCCCTCAAAATTCCATACATTGGAGACAAGGTTTATCTATTTTTACCCTTCTTTTTTTCTTCCATTCTTTTACGCTGCTTGCTCATCTCCTGCTGCTAATTTTCATTGGAACTGCATCCTCAAATCTGTATTTCATCTGAATGATTGTGATGCTTTTATGTGTCCTTGTCTTTTCGGTTTTTATTCATCTTTCTTGTGTTTTCATTGGATTGTTATTTATAGCTTTACTTGTGAGTTCGTGACCACCCAGTGGTGTTACATGTTCCAATCCAGACTGCCTTCTCCGTCCCACTTATATTTTTAACCTCTGGTCCAACCAACACTGTGTTTGCAGGAGCCTCTTTCGTCACTAGCCGATGAATACAAATCTGGAAGTCCGATTTTGCTTCAAAAGATTAAGGTTCTTCTAATTTATTCATGCATTTGTTTATATCCAACTGCTTCTTATTGGGTAGTGATCCTAGTGAGAATTTCATCCAGATATTGAATGAGCAATATGCAGCAATCAGGCGGACGAGGGGTGATGGCAATTGCTTTTTCCGAGGCTTCATGTTTGCTTACTTAGTATGACATACTCTGTACATTTGCATTGTAGCTCTATTATCATGTTTTCAGTCAATTTTTCTGTCTTCAACTACGACTATTACTGATTTACATCATGTATTAACCTAGGAGCACCTGATGATATCTCAACATAAATCTGAAGTTGATCGAATCAAAATTAGCGTGGAAAAATGCAGAGGGACACTCCAGAGTTTGGGCTATGCGGAATTTACCTTCGAAGATTTTTTTGCAGTAAGCCTTCATTTCTACACCCATCTGCATGTGAAAACCTTGACACACTCATTAATGACTGAGCTAAAGTTGACCATGTAGTGTACTAGTAATGGATAATCCACTGCTGAAAGGGTTTTGTTTTACCCTCTCCTTGTAATAAGTAGTTTCGAATGTTTGATGCATGTTTAACATTGGGAGGTCAAATGGCCAAGAAGAGTAGACTAATTATGGGTTGAGCAAATTTGGTAGCCACTTCTTTAATGCTCAAGTCTTAGTGTAGTAGTCTGGCTTTCTCGTATATACTTTTATTCTGGTTCACTTTTATACTTGGTAGCCACTACACATGGATGAAGCAAACTTCATTGTTTTATAACCACTGCTATTATGCTCGAGTCTTGATGCAGTAGTCTGGCTTCTTTGTTTATACTTTGACACTGTTACAAGAGTTTTGGGTATCCTGAGTGATTTCATGACTTTTCACAGTTGTTCCTTGAGCAACTGGATGATGTAATCCAAGGAAGTGATTCTTCAATAAGGTTTGAAAGCCAGATTTTCTATGTTTATGTTTCAAATTTATTTAATGAGCCTTGATCGTTGTACGTGTGCTTATATGAGTATCTCTTGGTTGCAGCCATGATGAGCTAGTGCAGAGGTGTCGGGATCAATCTGTATCCGATTATGGTGGGTTTCATTTGCGAAAGTATAATGAGTAAATGCATATGGTGAATTTATAAAATTGTCCCCTAATACTATTTGTTGGTTAGTTGTGATGTTCTTCAGATTTGTTACCTCCAGTGAAATACGGAAGCGGTCGGAGTTTTTCGAACCTTTCATTTTTGGTTTAGCAAGTGCCTCTGTTGAGCAGGTTTGTTTCTATAGCTGAAGCCCCTAAGTGTGCCCTGTTCTAAACTTTACAAATAATTGAAACACAACAGGTATCTGATACGGTGTATATATTATGTTGATGATAGTTTGTCAAGTCATCAGTCGAACCAATGGGTGAGGAAAGCGATCATGTTCACATCACGGCACTCTCTGATGCACTAGGAGTTCCAATTCGCGTGGTGTACCTTGACCGCAGTTCTTGTGATGATGGCAGTGTCAGTGTCAATCATCACGATTTCATTCCAGATGCCAAGGATGCACCATGTGTTCCCTTCATTACATTGTTGTACCGACCTGGTCACTATGACATTCTCTACTCCAAGTCATAGTGCCCTGGTTCTTGTTTCTACAAAGGTGTGGACAATATACATTTTACATAACATCTGTAAGAACTTTTCATTGTGAAAGATGCTCATCTGGAGCGTACTTGTAGATTCCTGTGGATGGAATTTCACGCATCAAACGTTTTGCTGATGGAAACTCTTGTATTGTTACTAGTGATTACAGTCTTTGATGGACAGCCCCATTCAAGTTGGGGGTCCTTTTATCCCTTTTCTTGAAAATTTGGGTAAAATGGTTGACTCAACAAGCCAGTCCAGATCGAGTCAGGCTGCAGCGTGTGCCTTACTAATTGCAATTTTAGCAAAAACTTTTGGATGATATTTCACGTTTACGTAGCAAAAAACACAGGCACAGAGCAAGGAAGAAGAAAAGCACCAAGCCAAAAAAAAAAAAAATTTAGGTCAAGAAAATTATAACGATAACTATCTGCGCAGAATAGCCCAGAAATACTCATACACCAAGTTGGGGGTAATATGACAAGACAACAGTTGGATCAAAAATGTATAAAATAACCGGTCACCACTAATTATCTCCAGAGGAAAGAAGCAAAATGCCAAGAGAAGCAGCCCTCCGTGCAGCCAATAGAACTCCTATACACATGTTGGAATTAACTTGATCAACATCCAAAATTTTGAAGCTTCATCAAATGCTTCATTTTTCTTGATAGCCAGCCTCGGAACCCAATGAAAAATGCTGCTCTCCACAAGCGATACATTAGTCTTAGGAGTCTCCGTCTTCTTCTTTTCCCCAAAAATCCATGAAAACCAGCCTTGGTTTATCTCCTCTATTAACCACCCTAATATACATCAGTAAAATTTGGGTGGTGTGAGTTACAATTACGCAATTCTACAAAGTTAGGGTAAGTACACCAGCTTGCTCAATCCGACTCCTTTACACCACTTGCCATGGACGACTCCCCATCCGACCAATTCTGAGAGTTATCTTGGTTATATTCATCACTGCCACTGGTGGTTGCTCGATTTTTATTTGTTCTGGACCGTACATTAACACCCATGGGAAAAGGCACCTGCCGAGGAAAATGCAACGTATTTAAGATCAGTCCCCAAACATATCTAAACAGATGATGTTCAACATTTTCCATCACTTAAATATAAAGATTCCATAAATTTAAGGTTAATGTGAAAGAGGAACCCTGCAAATGAAGGAAACTAGATCCATAAAGATAATAACAAATATTAGTCGATGAGGGTGAAGGAATGAAACAGATGGTACAAACTAGAGCAACCAATATCCACGGGGTTTACTGAACCAGCCGGGCCCATATGGGACTGATGCAGACAGCTTTATCTTGCATTAGCAAGAGGCTGCCTCCACGACTCGAACCTGTGACCTCCAAGTCACATGGCTGCAACAATTCTACATAATCATGTCTTTTTTCTACCAGACACTATCAAGTCTAGTGGACTTGAACAATTTAAATTCAAGGCAAAACTCAAACCATGCAGTCTATGCAGGGACAGAATTTCTCGTACCTGATCACCGGCATTAGGACCATCAGTGTGAAAGAGTATTGGCCTGCATCTCTTGTCCTCATTCATCAAGCTTGAGTTCTGGAAATGTGCAATAAGAGCTGATTTTCCCTGTATGCGAGCATATGCAAGGGAGGCCACTTTTTCACTGTTAAATTTTTCCCACTTCTTGCCATTGAATGCCTGCGCAAAAGGGGAGTTACTCATACTAATTAGGTAGTTTGATTCAAAAGAAGGAACAAATAAACAATAAAACCTATAAATACCTGATAAAAAGGAATTATTAATGATGGTTCAGTCATGTTGATAAATGCATAGCCAACGTTACATTTATTCTGTATGACAACAAACCAAAGAAATCAATGATTAAATTGACGTTGACATTCAATGATTAAATTGACGTTCAATTTGTCAGTTTGCTGGTAAAACTGCACTTGCCTTGAAATCAATTGGCAAATAGATGAAATCATAACTTCCTCTATGGCGTTCATCAATTGCTGCCAAGAGCATCTTCGAAGTATATCTACAGTAGCAAGAAAGTTAAATTAAAATCATGTATTACAATCTATAGTACAGAATAACAAATAAAGCATGATCAAGGGAGTATTACTAACACATACCAATACATTAATTTTCATAAATAAGCATAACACAAACAGAAGCTAAGATGCACCTAGTAGGACACAAAAAAGCCCAAGCCTGAGGTGTCCAATGCTTACAGGACCTACCATGAACAATGTTACTCTGCCTATGTATTTCACATAAGACACTGGTGCATTAAGATCAACTGTATTCAAGGGAATTGTGCAATAACAACCAAGAGAAAGGAGAAAACTGTGCACATAATAGAGTGGACATTACTAGCTGCAAATGAATGATGAAGACTTTATATGAACAGGATGTAAGTGACAGCACTAACTAACCAGTAAAAAAGACAACAAAATTTGTCTTTCATGACTTGGTCAGTTGATGGAAGTCTATAAAATGAATTCAGTCAAATGCATAACCCAGATATCTTGTTAAATACGTACTTGTTTGGTATGTTCTTGATCATGAGAGTTGTTCGTTTATCTTCTCCTCTCAAAATTCGATCAACATCAAGTTCAAACTGCTTCTTATTTTCTGCCTGACTTGAATTAGCATCACTTCTACGATTCCGAGTCCTTTCATGTGGAGAATCAAATGAATTCATCACAGGAATCATTTGACCTCTTGAAGGATACATCATGCATCTCTGTGGAAATGAGTTTAATCCAGCACTTTTGGATGGAATTGCAAGATCCACACAGGTTCCCCCAGCACTTTGAAAAACATTGTGGGGGACAAACTCCAAAGAATGTGCTGAGTTTGCAGAAACCCGCATATTTCCAACAGAACCTGGATGAAAAACAGAGGCATCCGGAGACTCTCCAGCATATGAATGGCGTCTGTCCCAGATAGAAGGATTCATGGATGGCGCAGATCCCACGTGGTGATTGCTAATAGGTAATAGAGCACTCAGCATTTGGTTTGGTGCTCTAGGGACTGCATGCATCTGTGGAGGATGAGGAGAACAAACCCCATTGACAAATGAAGGTGAGTTCGGCCATATCATGCCAGGAGGCTGAGAATGATGTGCATTACTCCACATATAATGTCGTCCAGGAGGTGGACAGCTCCCATTCCCAGACGAACCAAAAACTGAAATGGTAGAAAATCAACGTCAAGGGCTAATACTCCTAAAATGTACAATTAGTGTAACTCCATCCCCAAGACTCGCCAATCACTCGAAAAAGTTCCTAAACACAAAATGATTTTAGAACAGCATACCTTCATTCAACTCGACAGGATTTCCATTTGAGCCAACTCTGCAAAACTGTGGGTTTTCAATTATTTCAGAGGGCCTCACGCTCACATTTGCAGCCATGTGGCCTGGAGAATTGCAGGATACTCCATTACCTAAGCCATCATGAAATTCTGGTAGTGAATGAGGCTGGAAATTATGTACACCCCGGAAGTCAAACTTCATCTCGCCCTGTGCATGGGACCCAAAGATTGTTCCGTTGTCGACACTAGATGATATTGTCCCAATTGGAAATGAACCTGGTTGAACATTATATGGAAATGTGAGGGTATATTATCACATACAACTTTGACAAGAAGTAACTTATATTCCAAGAAGAGGCCATACCAGGAAACCCAGATGACGTATTCTGAGGGCTAGCCTGCTGTAATAGAAGGCCAGATTCTTCTTGTTCTGACTCTGAAGTAAATGGCTGAAATAATCTGCAAATGGTAAAAGCAAAGTCAGGGTAAAATCACATCAATAACAACCAACCATGGATACCACTATGTAAGATTAACTATATGTGAATCATGGAAGCACGTATTTCTTATCCCGGGTAGTAAAAATGTACACAAAATATGAAACGTTATCAGATACCCACTTACCGTCTAGCACCACCAGGCCGGCTTGGCTCAAGCTTAATACGCTTCCCAGCAATGTCACTCCTGTTCAACGCACGGAGTGCAGCTTCTGCGGATCTCACATCATAGAATTCAATAAATTTGTGATGACTTCTGTGCGGAGTCTCACGAATCTACACTCAAGAAAAAAAAAACTCATTTATTTCACCTTGAACATTAACCTGAACAAATTATCTGATTGAGATTAAATCTTACCTCCTTAATTTCACCATAAACACCAAAAATTTCCCGAAGTTCATCATTTGAAACTGAAGAGTCAAGGTTAAAAACTACAAGAGTTCCTTGATTGACATCTTTGTCTGATGGATTGTCCTGAAAGATGAAAGACATCATCATTATTATATATTGCCTCAGTCACATAAGAGGAAACATACAGTTTGGTATGCACACGACATGACATTCATTTGCTGGAAGTTGGAACGTACCTTTGGAATTGAGTAATGTATGTCAAGCTTCCTACGCCTCAATGGCTTGTTTTGAAGTGCTTTCATTGCATTTCGTGCAGCTCTAATATCATAATATGATATCATGACGAAACCTCGATGCTTACAGGCAGTGTATAGCATACGGATATCTCCATATTGCTGCAGTCAAAGTTCAGAATGGGGCCAAATTCATGAGCGTTATAGAAGTGCATCAAAACTAGAGTTTAAACAAATGCTGCAGGTCTGTGTCCAATATTATTTAGACATGGACTGTCATACCTCAAAAAGTGTTTGCAATTCAGAATCCTCGACGTTACTATTGATATTTCTCACAAAGAGTGTCCTTGAAGGATGTTCTCCGAATGGGTGTTCCCCTACTGAACTTGCCAACTGACCATTAGAGCTTCCACCAGAGAGATCAGGATTACTTTGTCCAGACAAAAAGGCATCGTCTCCTAATTCCAGCCCTCCAATACTGCTGAAAACATCTAATTCTTCAATATCATCACCATGACCAGGATGCCGCATATTATTATCCATACCGTCAGTCACACCAGACAGCAAATCATCATCATCTGGGAGAAGGTTCCCAATGGTGTGAGCCTCAAGTTCTTCGAGAGACTCAAATGGTTCTTCCTCGTAGTGGGAGGTGGCAGCACCAGCAGAGTGCCCATAAGGAGGATTATTATTAGATGATAGTCGCACTGGAAAATAGAAAATTATAAGGCCTCTCTTTGAACAAATAAAATTAAGAAACATGTAATTCACAGCTCTATGAGCATTACAATTCAATGGCACCTATTTCAGGTAGATAAAAGAAAGACCCAAGGAAAACAATCAGGCCCCAGAACAGCCCTACATTTCAAAAACACATGCACAACGAGAAATTGTGGGACATGTTATTAGGAGAGAGAAACTCACATCTTCTGCTAAACATCTCTGACAGTGAGCTCGAAAATAGGCCGTTCTCGCGTTGAGCTCCAATAGGATTCAATTTTTCTCCTTGCATATAGAATGATACAGGCTCAGCATTTATGCTAATTCTTGTACCCATATTATGGTCAAAATGTCTAGGTACAGAGCGACTGACTGCCCCTGCAGCTCCAGTAACAAACTTGTCCATGCTAAGAGCAGCTCTCTGGTCTTGGCTATAATATGAATCTTGAAGGCCAAAAGCCATTGCCGATTGAGAATCCAAAGGGATCCTTTTCTCAAAAGGTGATGAAACAATACCAGTATTTCTCAATGATCCGTCCATTATTGAACCTACATTGAAATCAATCATACCAAACATTACTCACACTTTCAGACAAACCAATCACTCTGACAAAATGAAACATCAATGTGAAGATATTAGTTCTCTAACACGAACACAAAACCCCATAGTTCACCCAGGGGCGAAAGCACCATATGAACTATATAATCTTCCAGAGTATGCAGTAATGTAGTATTTCAAGCATTTCAATACAGGGTGAAATACAAGAATGAAAGTTACTCAATTAAAACCCATTGAAAATAACTTGACGCATGCGTAAAGCCGATGACTTAACTCATAAGCAGTCATCAGCATAACATCTCAGTGAATAAATCATTTTATGGTTACCAAAAATCACTTCTTTCCTTTTAATCATTATTTCCTTCCCCTTCGTTCTCTCTTTCAGTGATTCAGTATGCCATGGTAGAAATAGACTGAATGCCGAGAATATAACAGGTTGAATACATATGAGTTCCGGTGTTCAATAACCTAAGCAGTAAGAACAAGACCAGACGAATGATCCAGAAGCCTTTTAAATTATCGACCCAAGGCCAACTAAAAGGCAACACCTCAACCACCAAAGAACGCCATGGTAATTGAGGTTTACCCAAGCCACAGTCACATAGACAACAAACAACACACAACAGAACAGATAGCGGAAATTTTTTTGAAAATAAGATCTTATGTCAATTTCTGCCTAATCTGCTAGGACGTTGCATTAAATAAAGTTGCCGAAAAACCAAAAGAAGCAATAAAGTTAACACAGCAACACCAAGCAATAACAGTTGAAGACAGAATATAGTAGTATTTAAAAGAATATGGCGATGGCCAAGCTTATAAATCTAACAAACATAAAGGTATCCATAGTCCATACTTTGTAACCAGTATGTTGTTTCAATACAATGAGCAGTGCAAACCACAGGTGGATAATAAGTGTCGGAAAAGGAAGTGATTACTTACCATAGTTATTATGTGTTGTATCTGTCTTCCAGAATCCAACCTGTCTCTGCAAAGTATAATACAGTGTCAGAAAATTGTTGGAAGTTTTCTAAACTACAAGGTAATTTTTGTATCCATAAGTAGTGAGTGAATTTGCAAGAAGATAAGGAAGGTGGATACCTCGTCAGGATAACGCGGCTCCTCAGTGAAAAAAGATGATGGAGAGAGACCCTGTGAATCCATGACTTCAGATGGCATGGCGTGAAGCAGCACGGAAATCAAAAATTGATTGTGGTTGCAGGACCAGGTATTTACAACATATCACTTCAAAGATGATCTGCAGTGAAACCACGAAAGAAGAAGACAAAGCTGTGAAATGAGAGACATGTGGTGGAGGCGGGGATGATCTGTTGGAGAAGGAGAAGGCATAATAAGGAGAGGAAAATAGGTTGAATGAAGGAAGAGGGGGAAGGAATAAATTAGGGAATAAGGGAAGACGAAAATTGCACAAGAGATCTCCCATCTAGGGTATGTGTGGCGTGCAAGTACCCCCACCCTCCCCCATTTCCTACAATGCACGCCAGTTCCGCCGTGTTCCACACCAATTCATCCAATAACCAAAATTTACAGAGAACAATTAATTCAATAAATAAATTTACAGAGGTGGAGGACCAACCTGGTGGCCGGATCGGAGAAAGTGGAAGCTCCGCCCTCTTCCTCCCTCCCCGGAGGAGAAGGAGGAGAAGGTGATGGTGGTTGAAAATGGCAGGAACCACCCCACCCAGGAGAGACTTATTCTTCTTTTGGTTTCCTGGTGATTTCCTGGTGAATTCCTGGTGATGGTGGGTTTTGAAATGATATAGATCGCAGGTTGAAACGGGTTGAATTGACCGGGAATTCCGACCGCCGGACCCGGAGGCGAACAACACGAGCACCACCAACTCCCGATTCCTGCTGCTGTGTGTCTATGCGTGTCTATGTGTGTCTACTATGCGTGTCTATGCGTGTCTATGTGTGAGAGGGAGAGAGGAGAGAGGAGAGAGGAGATCAACCTTCCTGATTGACCATGTGTTGAGAGGAGATCAACCTTCCAATTTTTTTTACTACTTAAATTATTAATCCCATAAATACCCCTTCTCTTGGATAACTTTATTTATTCTTAATTTACCCAATGCTCCATCCTCGTGATTCATGAGCATCCAGATTCCAAGTTTACCCTCTGGTTTGTTTTTATGTTTACGGTTTCATTCTCTAAAACAAATTTGAAATTTTCAAATGTTGGAATATGCTTCTCAGAGATGCGGCAGTATTTAGTTAACTCACGTAGTTAGTAGTTGTGTGCAGAGGTTGGTGATTAATTTAAAGTGCTTTTTTTAATAAAATAAAAAGGGAAAAAATGGGGGGAAAAGAACACGCATTTGGCATGTGGTTAAGTTTAGGAATTGGTTGCTTTGGCGTGCGTGCCCATTTCCCTCCGCTTCGCATCCAAAACTCATCCCGCTCTTATTTCCCCCTCCCTTTTTTCCATCCTTTGATCATTAAAATGTGTAAACGATTAATCAATCTGGTTCTTCCCGCTCACTAAAACATATGTCCGCACAAAAATATACCCTTTTGTAAGTACGCATTAACCTGGTACTTATAAATTATGATACTACGTAGGTCTTCTTTTTTTTTTAGGTGAAACTAGCATATCAATGGTAGGGGATATATATTGGTTTCCCTAACTGGACAGCTATTTGGCGTCCAAGTTTTACTT
>JAAGWI010033372.1:0-12587 GCA_012274505.1 Galium porrigens var. tenue
GCCAAATCATGTTAGAGGGTAAACCTCGATAATGAGGTCTGTGTTGTATTCACCATAATATAGACAGTACAAGGGTACAAAGGGAAAGAGTAAACCCTAACTAATACAGCTTGGGCTCAAGGCCCAGTACTACTGTCTAACAATGCAGAAAACTAGAATAGAATGTGTCACTCGGAATCCAGTTTATGAAGAAACAAAGTACTTGGGATCAAAACAAAATTTCATTTAACAAATGAATGCTCGGGCAACGGGATACCAAAGAGATCCAAATATAACCTAAGTCTATCTTTCCAATGGTCCAAATTTGGACTAGATCTGGAAAACATGCACTCTAAACTAGTCCATATGAAAGACCTACACTCAAATGTCTCATCTTACACTTCTTGAAAAAACTGTCTGAGACACTAATAATTTATGTATTACTTCTTCTGTTGTAAGCCATTCAGTCCTAAATTTTACATGTACCTCGTTTTATATGAACTTTAACTACGCCAGATATTCCAGCACACTCTGACTTATCTCTTCCAGGAAGGAAACAAAGCCCTGGACACTAGTGAAGCCACTTCCTTCGACATCTTGTTCCTCTATAAGATAATTTTCAAATATGGTGGCATCAGCCTGCCCTTCCTTGATAAACATGAGCGTAGGAGTAATACTCCGCTCTTGCTTCAACTTATTTATGGTATTTCTCAACAAGCCTGGTAAGAGAAAAGGAGATCAGATGGTTAAGAGGAAAGGGGAATACTTTCTAATTCAACACAAAGACGAGGCAATTAACTTACAGTCTTGTGGCGGAGGAAATGGAAGTGTAGGTTCTGCTATAGAGGAATAAAACACAATCAGAGTTGTGAAGGCGTCAAGGAAAAATATTGGACTGCCGCTAGTAATCAGTGCAGCACGACTCAAGGAATGGCGAGGAAAAGCTTGCTTATCGGGAGTAGCATATGATGTCAGCATTGGATAGATAGCTCGGTGAAGAGATGAAGGTTCCAATGCACTGCATCAAAAATCCAAAACACTAAATTATTATGTGAAGGTAAATGTCTGAATGAGGCCAAGAAACTAGCGTGTGTGACTCGTGAGAGTTTCTTATATAATTTCAATATGAACCGATGATTTCAGAAAATAGAATTCCATCTTTACTTGCCCCGCTGAAGTTCAAAATATGTACACAATGCATGAAGTTAGCCAGCCAAAAAAATCACAAAGAAGAATTTTAACACCCCTAAACAGATCACTAAAAAAGCTGATAAGCCCTCCTACTCTCAATTAAACAGGTACAATCTGAATTGGAAATAGTCCTAGGAACACAGCGCGACACCAAAACTAGGCCAAAAGCACCATCATAATTTGAAAAGCACCATCACTTCCCAAAAGCTCAACAATGGTAAATTTGGGAAAGTTTTGATGAGCTAATCATTAATACCTAAGAACAATTCATGAAATGCCAGTTCATCACAATTTCAAAATTTTAAGCTATGTATATTGTATCCTAACCATAAATTTACATATTTACAGAGAAAAAAGAAGCAATGCTAAATAATGGAGATTTAAATGCAATATCATCAGACTAAAACTTCTTTATTCTCAAAATGAGAGAGAGCAAGCAATTTAAACCCATGAAGATAATAGAAACAATAAACTTGGTTAGTTTTTCCATATACCTGAATAGACATTGTAGGTATATACGGTAATCTGGATGAACACCTTCTTCGTGCAGGCGGAGAAGAGGATTTCGCAGCAAAGCAAACACTAAACGTGGTAGAAGCATCAACTGAGGACATTGGGAGAAAGTGGCATCAAGATGGGCACCTGAACTACCACGCTCAAACTGGATAAGTTTGTAAGCCTCATTATACTGAGCTGTTAGGTTGACAAGCCAATCCTGAATCAACGCCCTGCCCTCTCGAACTCCTTGCTCCAATGAAGCCAATATAACCTGAAACAGGAAAATATGCTCACAAACTATACCCTGAAGATGCTGACCATTTGAATGAAGAACCTGCAACCTTTTGCATCAACCCTTAGTTTTATTACTCACGGGTGATGCCATTAGATATGCCCTTATCATCAAATGACAGATTACTGAATCCTTGTCCGCGAAAAATTAAAATTCAAACATAGTTCCACTTAGCTTGGAGGGGGGAGGGGAGGTGGTGGTGAGAGAGATCACATGGTTCTTATGAATATGGAATTTATGAATTTTCTTTTTGAGCAAGATTGCATTCAAACATCATGAACTTATGAGTCTTGTTGCCTCTTTTTTTTGGACAAAATAAGAATGTCAGGTAAAGTAAGAAGCTATGAGTCTTCACATATCCATGCCAAACTGATACAGAGAAACATTGATAGCATTTGGCACGGTTACAGCGAAACTTGCAAGAGTTTTCAGTCTTTTCCCATTATTCCTATATGTAACAAGAACACTGAATGGAATGATGAAGTTATACCTTGTGAACAAGTATAGACAATACCACTTCTGGATCAACACTGTCATAAATTTCATTAATATTATGGGCAGTCCCCAGTTGCAAAGTGCGTATCCTTAGTCTTCTCTTTAAGGAATGCTTGTTTCTGCATTAGTTATGACCACAGTAAACTCAAAAATATATAGATGTATTGATCATAAAAAGGTAAATTATAAGCTGAGGTGAAAAGCTGCTAATAGATCTTTAATGTTCTCAAAAGTAACAAAGTATACTTCATAGATTTAATTAAAACAATGTAAAAATCAACAAACACGAGCCAATATGTTCACCCATATCAGAGAGTTGCTCAAGATGTAGATGATCCCATCTAATCTTAAATCACTCTTGTTGCGAAGAATCCCGTAAGGCAAACAGATAAGATTACCTCAAAAGATAAATAAAGCTTTCATTAGAAAAGACTAAGAGTATACCTGCTAGTAGGAGATGAAGATGAGTTAGACAATTCCTCTGGGGGAACTACCAGAGTGTACTGAAATGCAATTTGCAGCACAGGGAGTTCTGACGTGTGTCTACCATCAAAAAACACACTCAGCATAAGCTTAACTTGGATCATATGGGAAACGAGTCAAAGTAAATACATATTCAGAGAAATATTGGCATGCTAATCCAGTTTAGTTACATTTCAATAAGTGACTTATAAAAAGACACATTTATAAGATACCTTATTAACATGCCACGGGTGAGTCACAAAGTTAAGTTGAACAATAGGTAGGTCATGCATACTCAATTAGTATCAGCCTATAAACCTTGTGATGTTTATAAGACTTTGAACGAGTGGGGAAATATTTCTCTTACCTGGAAAACCCAGACTCATCAGCAAAGTCAAAATCATAAGCATATGTGCCAAATGAATCGCAACAGATGATATGCTGCACGTTTTCATACTGCGGATCTGGGAAGAAATGACCATACTGCAGAGTGAACATGGATGTGTCAGACATAGAGACAAATGCAGAAGCTGCACAGAGTTTTAATTAAGGACAAATACTTACAGAATGACCAACTTTGAACTCAGTGGATGTCCTCAATCGAAGAACACAGTTAAAAGCATAGGGACGACTTAACATGCGGTACCTGCAAAATAACTTTACATTACAGACTGAAAACAGGTGTCAACCAATGTTAGTTAAAATTTGACAAACAAGAGCAAGCAGTCATGTCTTGCTTAATTTAATTGTAGTACTCTTTCTAGCTAAAACTGAGTTGCACAACATCCCTTTTAAATGCCATCGAAGCCCTTCAAGGGCTAAATTACTCACATGTCCTGAGGAAGTGTTGAATTGTCTGTATTTGCATACAAAAAGAGAGAGCCACCACTTTCAATACTTAGAAATTTTAAGGATGCCAGGTCTGTGTACTCATTTGTAACAGCAAATATGTCCACGCAAACACCTGCTTGAACAGCAACAGCAGCCTGTGAAATGTACATAAATGGTTATCCTAATCAAACAGTAGAAGTTCATTTCACAAAAAAAATGCAGCCTAAGTACCAAATCTTTGTAGAAAGGTGTCTGCTCTGGAAGTAAAGCACGGTCAGCATCCTCTCCTTTACTGGCATATTGCTCACCGTACCTTCTTGTGTCAAGTTGTCCAGCGCCATAATCAGGTGGCCCAGATAGAAAGCTAAAGATCCTTCCTACATTTTAGTGAGTCAAAAATTAAATTTAATGTCACCATCAGAGAAGAGCTAATCAGGGACAAGATATTTGGGGTGATCATCAAGAACTGGTTCTTCACAGGTAACTTAAACTGAAATTGAAAGAAGCAAAGCTTTTGAAAAATATTAGAACAAATCGAGAATCTGCTATACCGAAGGCAAATGTATTGCCATATTCTGATCCAAGATAATTTAAAAGAGCTTCCATTGCTACCCCAAAACCTCGACCACCCAGCAAAACCCCATCTAATCCTTGACCGGCAGCTGTGGTTCTTTCCCATGAATTTGTTGGTCTCAAGGATTCCAGAGCAGCAGCGATACGGTCCTTACAGGAGTCGACCTGAGAAAATTCTTACAAGATGTAAGCTACCACCTTTCAGGAAATGTAATATTTAGGACCTTCATTAATCCAAGAGTTTCACAGTATTGAAAGGAGAATGTTGCTGCAAACAATCTGTAAACAACATACCGGAGCCAAAAACGAAGACAATGGCATCACATCCTCAAGCTCAATGGGTAGACTCCCTTCTGACTCTGGGGGAATGAATACATTTTTCACCACTGGGACAGCACCTTGCACATCATATATACCAACTTTGTGGCTAAATGTAGCTAGACCAAAAAGGGACCCAGGCCCAAGAGCTACAAAACAAAGAACATATGACCATGATTTTAATTAGTGACAGTGAATCACTAGACGATGATAAACAAAATAAAAGTACTACTAACCTTCCAAAGCAGCTAATAGCGCACTTTTGATAAGTTCAAGAAACTCTTCTGAGGCTGCAGAAAGCAAGGAAGGAAAAAGTCAAACCTCCAACTGTTCCAATAATCATTTTAAGACTTCTAAGCAAAAAGTCAAAAACTATCATGAAAGCCAACGATTCCCCAAACCACCATCTGTAGTGATCCATAGCAAACATGTATGAAGGAAAACACAATCCATCGTAGTATGAGAAGGTTCAGAATCAGGAAGAATTAGTTTTCATTGATTCCTCATAAACCAATCAATAACAACTGCTATGTCTTTGGTCCACTGTGTTATCTGGCCATAGAGACACATCATATTTATCTTCACAATCACTTTCCAAGTCTTATTAAAATTACCCTTCTCCTTCCCTGCGTTTAATTGGTTTTCAACGGTTATCTACATTTCTAGAGTTATCACTGGGGCATTCAAACCACATCTAGAGCAAAACTCAAACATTGCTATTCGGCTTATAAAGTGGGATAGAATAAAAGGGTAGCCTGGCTATAGAAACAATCACATACACAGGATCCGGATAAAGCAAGAATCTTTGTCTCAATCTTACATGAAAGATCCACGGCCGCCACGTAGACAGGAGTAGGCTGCATTTCTTCTGACTCTTCTACTGCGGCAAAAGCAAGACAATTCACTCAGCAATAACAAACTGAAAAGAACAGCATAAACCACATTTTACTGGTTAAAAAGTTGAAAATTGCGACAAAAATCAGGAGGAACCCACATGGGAATTCAAGGTCAATGAAGGAAGACATAGTTTCCGGGCAAGACTGGGAACGAGAGTAGCGAGTGATGGCTTGAGAGGATAGACCGTTGAGGGTCCCACAGAGTGCACAGGTCCACGCCCACTGTTCTTGCTCGCAGAAGGTGTTGTAGTAAGCCCAGCAATTCTCGCATCGGGGAAGCAAGTCGCCGTTGGATCCGTACGCCGGGGGGTTCCCGTTCTCGTCCTTGGTGGCGAACGGCGTCACTGTCACGCCCCAGTGAAGGCCGCATGATTCCAGGGCTTCCTGGTTCTCCGGAAACCGAGCCACCGTCGCCCGCACCGCCATCGTGGTCGTGTATCGCCGGGGAGAATGTGGGAATAATGATCTCGGGGTTCTTGGGAGGTTTTTTCTTCTTTTTTCCCTGATGAACTTACACGTGAATCTAGCTAATTGTTGCTTGCCACATCAGCTTTGCCAACAGTATTTTTAAAATTTTCTCTGTATTTTTTACATTAATTCCAACAATTTCTCTAATTTATAAATTTGTAAAATATTTCTTTTATTTTTAAAAAAATATTTATCGAAATTTGACAAGAAGAGTTGGAGACAAAAAGAAGTTTGATATAATAATTTACTAAAAATAGAGGGAAATTCTAACGTTCAGTCACGTGATTTACGATCGTTGGATTAAATTTAAAAGGTTAGAATAAGTTTAAAGTTTACTAAACATAGATAAATTAATGTAATTTGACTGAACTGTAGAATTCCCCAAAAATAGAATCCCTAGAAAATTGGCTGCATTAGAGTTGGAGAGAAGGAATTTTGATATCAAATGGCACATTTCTTGGAGGCAGCAAAAAGTCAGGGGAATTAACGCAACCATAACTGCCTCGGGACGTAGTAAACAGTTAAAGACTATTTGACTATCTTCTATTTAAAGCATTGTCCACCGGAAAATAGCGCGTAGAAAACTCAGCCGTAGGATCAAAGGCCACGTTAGCAAGGGAATTTTCAGATTCCACCGCAAGATAGTGGATACTACATACCTCGAGTAGAGAAAAAACTTTATGCCTCCTCAAGCCACTCAAGCATGCAACCGCCAGCTAGCGGAGACACGTGTGAGAAGACCTACTAAGGCACTAATTGAGGGACTTAGAGCAACACGAAGACCTCATCGACGGCGATATGGCTCGATTCCTCTAAGAGCTATTGATGATGTTCGGCCTGAATGCCTACACTCGATCAGTACCGTGCGGCCTATGAGCCCATTGTGAGGAAGGATCTAGAGTCCAGAGCGAATCACAATAGATTGTAACTTAATAATAATGCAGTTATTCATGAAATGGTGGACTCGTTCGATAAGTTAAGTACTTGTAACCCTAGATAAATGCAAACTCTAATGTCGGAAAATCTTGCCTATCTACACCCTATTATATATGAATTATATCATTACATTCAACATTCAATCTAGACACATAAATTCCCAACTAACTTGTGCGTTGGAGAGTCTAACCCAAACCCCCGACTGCTGTTTTGCAAGGATCGACGTACAAAGACGGTGGTCGACTAAGTCATCGGTGTCGCCAACCATAAGAGGGCGTGCCAAATCTTTAGAGAGAGATTAATAAAATTTCATTTTAGATTGTTTTCATGAAGATCAGAAGTATACGGAATCGAATATAGTGTAGTTTGCTCAACAATAAGGGACCCCACTCTAAAAAAAATAAAAACTCTAGTGTGGGATGGAATCTGATGGCTCGACCACACTAGATTCAGTTCTGGCGGCTTAGACTATTTTGAAGGCTCAACAATAGAGAACCACACCAAAAAAAAGTTTTATTTAGACCTATGCCTAAAATTTTATTAATTACATAGAAACATTTTGACATTACAAAAACTATATATAGACAATCTTTTATAAGACTTAGAATTATAATTTTTAAATTAATATAAATGTGGCTATCGATTCAAGTATTATCTAGTTTGCTATATGCGACAATGAAAGAAGTTTAAAATACGAAAAAGGAAAAGAAGAAGAATGGAGTTGTAAAATTTATTGCCGACAAACCATAATTTTGATTCAAAAGTATATTGTTGGATTAAAATGTAAAAGAGAAATGAGAGTGAGGAGCAGTTAGAATATGAGATGAGAGAAAAAATATTTCGAAATTACACGCCACCAGAGCGATAGTCTCAATCAACTAGCCTACCATTAGTAGCTACTTGCAACCTTATCAACAACGTTGTAATGGCCTAGGCAATTGACTGAATCCATTTGAAAATAATATTAGGGGATGTTTGGTGCCCACTAGGAAAATAGAAAGGGATCAACAATAGGAATGGAAAGGAAAAATGAGACAATTTCCCTTTTCAAGTCATGTAATGGAATCAAATTTCTATCATTTTCTTTGTTCTTGTTTGGGTAATGGGGGGCAAAGTCGTGACGGTGATGATCGGTGAATTGGTAGCAGGCGGAGTGGTGGTCGGTGGTGGCGGGAAAGTGGTGGTGATGATGGTCTGCGACAGGCAAAGTAGTGGTGGTGATAGGTTGCGAATAAAGTGTTAGTGTTGGTCGGTGGCGGTTGTGACAGTCGGAGTGGTGATGGTGGTGGCCACTATGGTAGCGGTGGTCAATGAAGTTTTTTCCCTTTTTTGAAACCCCTCAACCAAACGACCCCTTTAGTCCTCCGAAGCATGACACTATCTTGATAAGAACTAGATAATACCCGAGTATCACCCCGAATTCTAATTAATTACTAAATTTTAGTTTCAACATTTGAATTCGAGAAAGTCTCCTGTGAGGCAGAATAAATGTTAGCCAGTTCATGTTTCATGATTTATGCTGATGTTCTTTAATAAAATATTGACGTTGATTATGTATTGTAATTGGTGTTGTGTATTTATTTGTTGAATTTCACATTATTTTCAATGGTTATTAATTGATGTTAGTTTTGTTCATGTTGACCTTGTGTAAAAGTTCATTTTTGATAATATTTGTGGCTAAATAGTCTATTGCCTAACATTTAGCCTGCCTCATATGAGAGTTTGTATTTGAATTCAAGTTTTTAAATAAAATAAAAAGTATATACAATATGAGATATAAAAGATATTATTATTTTTTGAAATTTAAACAATATTATACTTTTAAATTGTAAAAAGAAAATCTACAAAACTGTATAACGAATAGAATGAATGAATATTAGTGAAAATTTATTCTCATGAAAAAACTAATGATCAATTTTATTAGTATGTCTAGATTATGGAAAATTTAATTGTAAAACAATTTGAAAATAGAAATCTTATAATGTAATATATATTTTTTGATATTTTAATTTCATTGTTCATTTATAAAAATAAAAGAAGAGTATGGAAGAAGGAGAAAATGAGAGGAAAAATCTAAAAGAAAAAGAAGAGAAATTTTGGATGAAGGAAGAAGTGCATAAAAGACAGAAATGTTAGAAAAGTCAAACGGATATACTCCATGTGTCCCTGTTAGACCTGCAGAGAGAGTATTTATGTTTTAATTTTGGCTGATTTGTTTAATAAATAAGGTACAAGTACTCCTTCCCTTTTTGACTTTTCAACTCCAGTTAAGGGAGTGTTTACCCGGCTAATTTCACAAAGGAAATTCAAAAGTGAGGGAAAATGAATTCATTGTTCCCGCCTGTACAAGAGCCAAAATTTGATTCAATGTGTCAAAATACATGTACAGTACCAAAAAGTAATGAACAATGATGAAATTCAAAAATCAAATCCTAATCTACGGAGTATTTAACATCCCGAGAAATCTAAGAAACACTCCAATTCATTTCCACCATCCAAAAAAAAAGCAAAGATGAAGAAGATGAACTTTTTCTTTCCCTCAGGTTGAGAAACAACACTTTTCATCAAGCCATACCAGAATCCATACAGATTTGATTGCTCATCAAAAAGCCCTACCAAAGATCTGTATAGACTCGATTGCTCATCAAAGTTGTGTCCTCATTCATATCTAGGATAGTTTGAAAGATACGATGTTGGACAAAAATCTCACAAATGAACAAAGGCAACATGTTGGGGAGTTCTTATTGAACAACTCCAAAAATGGAAAAATTGCACATTCCAAGCCTATTGAGGCAGCAGCTCGATTCCAAGTTTCCATCCAAACCATCAGCACCATATGGGTAAGGGTCAGGGAGCAGCTGGAAGTAGGTATCCCTCTAAACATGGCATCCAGGAAGCTGCATCATCCGGGATATAGAAAGGTAACAATTGACTAGGAAGTATTGAAGGCATTGCCAGTTAATTTAAGGAGAACAATCAGGGGTACAACAACTGGGCTACATATAAGTAAGAGCACTGTTCACAGAGCCATTCAATCAAACAAATTAAGAGTCACACAAATAGCATCAAGCCAGCTCTTACAAGTAAGCACAAGATTGATAGATTGCATTTTGTTCTATCTAAACTGGATTATAATTTCACATTCAAGCCTATGGATAATGTCGTTCACATAGATAAAAAGTGGTTTTACTTAACCAAACCTACAGTTAGATATTTGTTAGCCCCTGATGAAGTTGAACCAAGAAAAACTTGCCAGCATAAATCACACATTCCAAAACTAATGTTCATTTGTGCTGTTAGTAGACCAATTTATGGTAGTGAGGGAGAACTATTATTTGATGGAAAAATAGGTGTGTTTCCATTTGTTGAAGAAGTTGTAGCAATTAACAGAAGCAGTCGTAGACCAGCCGACACTATTGAACTCAAGCCAGTTGAAAAACGTAATAGAATTGCTACCAGGGAAATGTTCCTCAAACAGATTATCCCTACAATCAAAGCTAAATGGCCACCCTTTATGTCAAAGAATATATTCATCCAACAAGATAATGAAAAAACACATATAACGAATAGAGATCCTGAATTTAGAACTACAGCTTCATCAAATGGTTTTAACATCAATTTAGTCAGTCAACCAGCAAAGTCCCCAGACCTTAACATCCTTGACCTAGGGTTCTTTAATTCTATTCAAAGTTTGCAAGATGAAACAGTAGCTAGCGATGTTTGAGGGTTACTACATGCTGTATATAGTGCCTTTGGCAGAGATGATGCATCAACATTGAACAAAGTATTCCTCACTCATCAAGCATTAATGATAGAAATCCTAAAAGTTCGAGGAGACAACTATTACAACATGCCACACATGGGGAAAGATGTACTAGAGAGTAGGGGCTTGCTACCTAGACATCTAACAGCTGAAGAAGGGGTTGTGAGACAATGCATTGATTATCTACGTGAGCGACAAGAGCCAAGCAATTATCAATTCAGGGCATGAGGTGGTGCAAGTTCAAGCAATGCAGCTCAAGTGTAATAGGTAAAGGCAGACAAGCATTTTGCGAGGTTGTGCATTCTTTTGGAAAAACTGAAAAACATGTTCATTTTGCTTGTAATACATGTTTTATGTACAACCTTATAAAAGGCCAATGACAATGTATTATGGCTTTTTCTTTTTATATATCATGTTCTCATTGTCCACTTTTGAAAATATGCATAACGAATATTAATCACTAATGATTTCTTGCATATAAATTTAAACATCTCTTATTGAGGCGAACGAGCATGTAACTTATCTTATTGAGGAGAACAAGGCAGAACCAGTGATTATAGCTCATGATGTTGAATCGCTCGAGATGGTAGCTTGCCTCTATTCTCCGTGCAGGTGGGTAGAAAACTCCTTCCATTTTGTGCGTCACATCTGTTTAGAACGAGGACATGCGCATTTCACCCATAGCATCAGCAATAAATCACAAAACATCTTCCTTCTAAATTAATCTAAGAACTTACTCAACAAATTGAAATTATTGAATTGGTTATGAAATAATTTTTTAAAAAACTTCACCAGGAAACTGAATGAAGGCGACATTTTAACAAATTAAGGCTGAACAAGTATTCGTGTGCAGTGTACTAAAACTAATACATGTCTTCATTATATCTGAACCAACTTCTTTTAAAGACAAGTTGAAAGAATGAAATATACCTCTTTACAACTTTCACTACAACACCATGAGTCAGAAGTCGATTCAATTTTTAATCCATAGAGAATCTATATAAGAGATCATATCCATGAGCTTCAATTTATGCCAATTTGGCACTCTATAGACACTCCGCCCCTACCCACCACCCCGCAGAGCTTCATTTGTTGCTTGCAGAGCCAAACGAGGCATGCTAGACATCAATCTCAGACAGTTCAGATCTCAAACTCTATTAAATACATCAAGCATCAAAATTTGATAAAAATATCATGAAATCCAACACACCCTGCAAAAAAATTAAAAAAATAAACATAACGACAAACACATAAATTCCAAACATGAATTTTAAGCTTGAAACAAGCAAAGGTAAGAGATGAAATAATACAATATAATACAAATACAAATATACAACTTCATAGTTCAAGAACCTTACAATACAAATACTAATACAACTTCATAACTGGAGGGATACATAAACAACACAAAATCTAGAAACACATCCAAACTAACATAACTGATACGAATATATATCGATCATTAGAATTAGACTAATGATCTAAAACCACAAAATTCCGTCAAAGGGAAAAAAACTTATCTTTTGGTTCAATAGGTCCGAATCACCTTTTGTGAGGCACAAATTTTCCATTTGGCATATCAAATCTCCACTATGTTTTAAACTGTCTCCAACCAGGCGCCCACAAATCCCGATACCAATCCATACCATCGCTGTCCAAATCTTCAATATTGGTGGAGGCATATTTTCCAAGATCTTCATCATCAGAATTGGCTGAAGGGTCCGAGACAACCTCCTCTAGGACCCTCGTAGACCCCATATTCTCAACAGATTGGCTGACCTCCACCCCATCTCAATGGTCTGGATGTCGGGGACAACCGCTGCCGCCACCTCTTTGTCAACATCGTTGAGATACGGAGCCAAAACCTTGTTCTCACCGCCTGGTA
>JAAGWI010033533.1:0-12654 GCA_012274505.1 Galium porrigens var. tenue
ATGAAATTAAAATGAACTGTTCTTCATCTACACCAGTGAAAATAGCATTGAGTGCCTTGGCATTCAGCTTCTTTGCTGCCTTTTCTTCTGTTGACCAGCTTGACTCTGGTTTGGGTGAGCTTGAGGTACTGGTTCCTTCAGTTGTTGTGATCATCGGGGGATTCCAACCATTTTCAACATAGTGCCAGGCATCGTCATCCAGTTGGGAGATGAACACAGTCATTCTAGCCTTCCAATATGAGTAGTTTCCACCAGTAAGCAAGGGTGGTCTTGAAACAGATCCAGACTCCTTTGTAGCCATCCTAGATAGAGTAGATCTCACTCACCTCGCAAGAGGAATAACAAGAGTGACTTAGCTTTGATACCAAATGAAAGTTCTATCTATGATACTACCAATAAAATTGCCTTTTCATGCCTTTTAATTTTCTGCATGTTAATGATGTTGCAACATGAAAACAGTAAATGCATGCAAACTAAAAAGCATAAAACACACAGCAATTGTTGACGCAGTTCGGTGTACCACACCTACATCTGCGGGGCCTTGCCCAGTTCTAAATCATCCACTAGTAATCCAAGAATACAGCAGAAGTATTACAAATACATGTACTTATCTTGACTACTCTATCTTGTGGATTTGCGAGCACCCCTCGCTGCCAATCTAACTGCACAGAAAAAAACTACTACTAATCTAAATAAAATTAAACTGAATTAATTTGAATTAAAATTTTAAAAAACTGGGATGAAACTAATATTAGTTTTGCTGAAATTATTTTAAAACTGAATTTATTTTTAACTGTATTAAATTTATTATTACTCTGATCTTTTTTTTTTTTTGAAAAATATTATTACTCTGATCTTAATTTTACTGAAAATAAGTCAAATGAACAGGGCCTTGAGTATGAAGCAATTGTCCGTGGCCCGGAAGTCTTTATTTATATTTTCTCAACAACAAAAATAACGTTCAAGTACAGATGTCAATAAAACATTGGGCAGATGACGAAAGCAACTAATTTACCCATCCTATAGAATTATTATGTAGTTTTGCGAAATAGATTAACGTGGCCCAAATAATTAATGCTATTTAATTTTAATTTTAATTTTTAGGTAAAGTTTTATTTTTAATCAGAATCTGAAATTTCACCCAATTTTTTGGTAATTTAAATAGTAAAGAAATAAATTAGGAATAAAAGTATTAATAAATAGCAAAAACAGAAAAGGCAACAAAGAGAGTGAAAGAGTTATAAGGCAGGTACTTTGTCCTGTCGCCAAACTAAAGTCTAAAACGTTTCTACTCCGGAGTACATCCACTCAGCCACTGCGATCCGCCGCGATCCGACGCCGGCGACCACGGATTTCGAATTCTGAATTCTCCGCATCCATCAGAATTGAAGGTAAAGAAGGTTTATGAATCCACGATTTTTGGTTTTTGAATTTTCTGTCAATTTCTTCATTGATCGGTATAGGTTTCTTAGCTAATCAAGATTTCGATTTTCCGATTTGAATCCCTCGTATGAACTAATTTGAAGCCCTTTCCATCGATACGTACGCATTTCCATCAATTGATCCGACAAATATATTTTTTATATGTTTCTGTTTGGGGGTTAAGATCAAATGAAAATTTGGCCCCGGGAGAAGATTATAATGAGAATTCAGCGCAGAAATTCGACTTTCTGAAATTTTTGATTCTCTATCTTCAGGAATTGGAAGTTACTGGTGTAGTTAGTTTTCGCATCATATCTTTTAAGTTGGTTCTGTAGCAATGGCGTATCCAGGGCCGAGGCCGGGCAACATGCCACCGAATCCAAACCCTAATCTACTTGCCAACAACATGGGAAACCTACAAATCAATCACCATAATCAGCCTCCAAATGCCCCAAGACAAACTACACCTTTCAGCCAACCGCCATCATCAGCTTTTGGAGGGCCAAACCCAGTGGCTCGTCCTGGTCCACCACCTCCTGGTGTATTTCCGAGAGGTCTAGTGCCTCCTAGTGGGCCCCCACAATCGAGACCCACTGCTCCTCTGCCAATGAGTCAGGGTCCTCCACCATTTGCTTCAAGGCCACCTCCTCCTGGAGTTGTTCCTTCAATTTCTGCTGGTCCTTCGTATGGTGGATCACAGGTGCCGCCACCTCCAGGTGCTGGTCCTTCGTATGGTGGACCACCGGTGCCACCACCTCCAGGTGCTGGTCCTTCGTACGGTGGATCACCAGTGCCACCACCTCCAGGTGCCGGTCCTTCAGCTCCTGGATTTGGTCCTCGTTTGGGGGCCCCAGTATCAAGTCCTGCTTTTCCTTCAAGTACCTCTGGTGTCATGAGCAATGGACCTCCTACATTTGGTTCTGGACCTCGGGCTCCCCCTGCTGGTGTTGCACCAAGATTTCCTGCCGGAGGTCCACCGCAAACAATGCCGCCTCCTCCAAGCATGCGATCACCTTTTGGAAGTCCTCCTTCTAGTGCATTACCTGGTTCAGGACAGCCAACCCCTCCGATGTCAGCACTACAACCTAATTTACGACCACCCAGCACCTCACCTTATGCAGCTACTGCTGAAGGTGGGCCTCCACCAACGGGTTCTCCTTATGCTCCACAGCCATGGCAAATGCCACTTGGGCAGGTAATTTTCCCAGTTATGTTCTTGATAATAATGTTTAGTTGTTGTCTTATTCACAAATTAGATGTTGGAGTTCTTTTTCTTATCACCCACAGGATGTCATTATTTTCTTTTAGTGATTTGTAATGGAATAAGAACAATCGAATTCACTGTGGGGCATGCTATAGGGTCATATCTAACTATTAGCTCAATCAGATCCATATGATCTTTTAAGTTAACTTATAATGTGTATTTACTGTTTATATATTATGTCTTTTTAGTCCTTTTACCCATTTTATTTGAGTAAAAACTCTTCAGTTATATTTGTACTGGGTTGTGTCTAAAGGCCTCCACAAATAATGTCCAAACACCTCTGTCTTGTATATTGTCTCATCTATTTACCCCCTTTTTCTCTTAAAATGTGTTGCACTACTGATTGCATTTGTTTTAGCATGTTTAGTTTTCTGAGTAATGTTGATTTAAAAAACTAATAAGTCATTAAATTGACATGGAAGGACCAATTGAATGTTTCTTTGACATCTTAATAATTATATAGAGAATATGATGGAATGGAAGAGTATGATACAACTGATAAAGTGTCTTTTTGTTATACTGTTTATTTTTTCATTGATGAGAGGATATTCATTTGGAAAGACATGACTGTGTGATAATAAGGACTGAATTTTTAAAACCATTTTGCACTTAATTACTGATTTTTAAAAAAATATGAAAATGTATGTGAGAAAGCATTATTGGATGTCTTTGCTCCTGCAATCTCATCTTACCAGTTCTATGATGTGGAGAATGAATGTTTGTTGTTGAAGATAGTGGAGTAACCTGATTGCTTTTGTTGCCCTGAATAAATAAGATGTATTCAAATTGTCCCATTTCAATGCAGATAGTACTGTACAAAAGTTGTGTATGGGTAACATAATATATTAAAACTAACAACTTATGGGTTTCTTTTTATACAGTTTCTTCTTCTACTATATATAAGAAATACTAAAGATTTTGTTCCTGAGTGGAAAAAGTGACTGCCTTGTTCTGTATTAAGGGAATACATGGAGGAAATAGGTTTTTTTTTTTGGTGAATACTGAGGGATCACCATTTCCATTAGTATCTATTTTACGCATATGAAAGGTCTATTGTCTCTTTAAAATAAACACATGGTGTGATTAAAAGGAACAAAATTATACTTTCTTTGCAGTATGTGATCTTAGCGACTATGTAATGTTTCCAAATCCAACTCTACCCTTCATTAACCTGATAAGTATTTGTGACTTTGTTAGATGGTTCCGCCGCCACCAGTTTCCGGCCCTGGACAACCACCTCGAATGTACGGAATGCCACCTGCTGGCCAATCAATGACTAATATGAATTCTGCAACTGGAGTGACAGGAACATCAAAAATCGATCCCAACCAAATACCACGGCCTATTCCCGGTTCTTCTGTAACTCTGCATGAAACTCGTGAAGGAAATCAAGCAAACCCTCCGCCGGTAATTCTTGTGGTCAATTGCCTGTTCAATATGCTGTTTTTCAATTTTAGCTGGAATATTATTAATCACCCCAGTTTTGATTACATGCGTGCTTTCTGTACTATTTCCTGCAACTATTAGTATACAAGTATTTTAGCTCTAATTATGTTTTAAAAAAATAATAGTTTTGTTTTCTTAATCTTATCCTCTGAAGCCTGCAACAAGCGACTATATTGTTAGAGACACTGGCAATTGCAGTCCACGCTACATGAGATGCACTATAAACCAGGTTCGTCAGTCTTGGAGATTGCCTATCATATGTGTATTGTTATTGTATTCATTCTTGAAATTGGAATATAAATGGCTCCGTGGTTCCTTTCTCAACATATTTTTGATGCTCCCAATACTGAAACACAATTTCTGTCCTTGACAGGTCCCTTGCACTGTTGACCTTTTGAATACATCTGCCATGCAGATGGCTTTGCTAGTTCAGCCCCTGGCCCTTCCTCATCCATCTGAGGAGCCTATTCATGTAATTTATGATTTTTCCTTTGTTGCTGCTGTTGTTTTTCCTTGTTGGTGTAAAAAATAGCAGTATGCAAATTTACTGTCTTAAGTGTTATCTCTAATTTTGCTGAGTCAATTCTTAATATTAAGTGAAATTAGTGAACATTTAGTGGTCTATTTTAAATGTCTGTTGGTTCTGTATTGCAATTTGGTTTTCAGTTATTTGCTGTTTCCTGTTAGTATATATACTTCAGCCGAGATAAGCCTATAGCGACACTTAAGTGGTTGTGAATTGTGATGCTTTGTGAATGACTTGTTAGAATTGTCATTTACATGGTTGATAACACAACTTTTGTTGTATAGCAACATGCAGTTGTTTTTCCTGGACCTTGTTGCATAGAGTGTCCTGTTGTACTGTTGTTTTTCCCTGACTTAATAATTCAATTTTATTTCCTGATCTGATATTTTCTCGGTTTTGGGTAGGTTGTTGATTTCGGTGAAAGTGGTCCTGTACGGTGTTTCCAGTGCAAAGCATACATAAACCCTTTCATGAAATTTGTAGATCAAGGAAGGCATTTCATCTGCAACTTGTGTGGTGAGTGTTTCCAGTTTGTATAAATGTACATGTTCCTATTTTCTTCCGTGTGTTTCTGGTCATGACATTCTAATCCGTGTCAAGCAAACTCTAAAAACTTTGCCTTTATTTTTCTTTTTGACTAAGCAAGAGAAGGGGTAGGTATTATGCCAAACAGTTAAAAAAAAGGCTCTCTTGAAGATAATTTTCCCGTCACTCTAGTTACTTGTCCAACTTGGAACAAAAAACTACTTACTCCAAACAAAGATGCAGCTTATTTTAGATTTTCTTCTGATTTCTGATTTTGGACTTGAATTGTCATCATGTGCTGATCTTCTTCTCGTTAATAGTCAATAATAAATTTTAAAAATATATAACGGCAAACCCAATAGTGACTTTTATTCTATAGAGTGCCTAAAAACTTTGATCTTTTCAACTCCCTACAGGAGCTGCAAATGAGACTCCCCGTGACTACCAATGCAATTTGGGTCCTGATGGTAGGCGCAGGGATGCTGATGAAAGACCTGAGCTGTGCAGAGGAACAGTTGAATTTGTTGCCACGAAAGAATTTACAGTGAGTTACTTATACTACTACGCTAAATTTAAGAGATGCTAAGTTCTTTTTGATTCGGAATTCAAACACTTATTGTTTTAGACAATATTAATGATGATTAATCGAATTTCGTCTGAGTGGATTGGAAACCAATTTTTACTTTGCGGAGTATATGTTTATGAAAACGGTCCAAATACTTATTACCTTACAACCTTCACCCATGAAGTAGAGCTTGTTTGTAATCTACTCTACCCTGGGGAAGTAAACATAGAACCAGAGAATCTTTAAAATAAAGAGCCATCCGTTGAGTAGTCTAGGTTTTGTTTTTCTTATAAAGATAATTATATAGACTCAATATCTAACTAGGAAGCATGAAGACTAAAATTTTTTAGTTGTGGAATTTTTAGCTGCCCACATTGTTTTTCTGAAACCAGAAAATAAATTTAACCATGCAATCCATTTGGTGTCATTTATTCATCATCTCATAATTTGTATTTTTCCAGGTGAGAGATCCAATGCCTGCTGTGTATTTCTTCCTTATTGATGTGTCCTTAAACGCGGTACAGACTGGTGCTACAGCAGCAGCCTGTAGTGCAATTAGCCAAGTTATTGGTGATCTTCCAGTAAGTTGTTGTCTGTTCTCTCTTCGTGTTGGAAAATAGCCATATTTAAGCTGATTTGTTTATTTTCACCTCTTTTCTTGTTCATTTGGGGAAGGTGGTGCAAGGGTTTTTGAACCAATGAGTTCTCAATTATCTACAAGGCACTTTCAGTTAGCTATACACCTTCGTATGAATAGTAGGCCTTTAAAACAAATTTATGTATTGCTATTGTGGGGGCCTAATATCTATTTAGCTCCCTTCTAAGAAAATAATAGACTGCATGAAAGCTGATTGTATGTGTACTCCTTCACTCATTTACAATACTATTGATACTCAAAGTGTTAGTTTATGCATTTGACACTCAATAATAGCAACAAAAGATGTATAATGGTTGTTATTGTTGCAGGAGGGCCCTCGTACAATGGTGGGGATTGCTACATATGACTCGACTATCCACTTCTACAATTTGAAACGTCAATTACAACAGGTTATTGCATGAAATTAGTTCTTTTGATCGTATTTGCATAACACTTAGGCTAGCATCAAGAAAAATGTGTAATTTTACTTGCTAGTGACAAAACTATATTATGATTGATTGAAAGCTGAAATTGCTAATGATTGATTGAATGCTGAAATTACTAAGGATGGAAATCATGGAATCAGTGAAAAGTTCTATAAATTAATTGAATCCTTGTTTAAGGTTCCTGGTGCTTGATATATCTTTTGTACAATTTTGAATTCTTGTTGATGTATATGAAGGCACTTTGTCTGGAACATATATTGATGTTAAGGGGTTCTGCATTTGCAGCCAATGATGCTTGTAGTCCCTGATGTACAAGATGTTTATACTCCTCTTCAGACTGATGTAGTCGTTCAACTGTCGGAGGTATATATACTAAGAATCCTTTTGAGTAATGGATAGTAACCAGTTCTAAGGAAACTAGTTACAGTAATGGATAGATTTAAATTATTTTGCTCTGAAGTGCTAATTCAGTAGTACTTGTTTCATGCAACAGTGTCGTGAGCATCTAGAGCTTTTGTTGGAGACTATCCCAACCATGTTTCAGAATACAAGAACTTCTGAATCAGCGTTTGGTGCTGCTGTCAAGGTATATATCTACCTGCAAAAATGATTTTTAGGGAACTAGTGGAGATTTCTAATGAGGTCTTGGTAAGGAAGAATACAACTGAGAGTCTGAGACTATCTCACTGCTGTGAATCATATCTTGCAAGGCACCATGGCTGGTGTAGAAGAGTAAACCTGTTAAAAGAAATTTTGAAATGTGGTAACTTTTCGTATGTTATTCTTATGTACAATTGTTGGTTATCCTTGTCATTGTATTAGGCAGCATTCTTGGCGGTGCAGAGTACTGGAGGCAAACTCCTCGTATTTCAATCAGGTAAGGTCTTAAAGTCCCTTACAATAAAACAGATCAATGCAGTTTCGTACATCTTTATTACATGTCTCTTTAGATGGACTACTCCCAACATCTCGTAAGTCCTTCAGTGTCATTTGTATGCTCTGTTTTTACCATAACAAATGTCTGTTTTTACCATAACAAATGTGACTCTAATGCTGGGGAAGGGTAGTATGTGTTTGGCTCTTTCCTTTGTGATGGTTTGCTTATCTTTGTTTTACATTAATATGACTCTTTTTCTCATTCTAATTTGGTTTTCCGGTACGTTTAGTCTTGCCGTCTGTAGGCATTGGAGCCCTTTCAGCTAGGGAGGCAGAGGGACGGACCAATGTATCTGCTGGGGAGAAGGTATATTAACTGTGCAACTACTTTCATCTTAATTTGTGAGGAAATTTATCTTCTTAGTCTAGCCTTCAAATTGGATGCTATTCTTTTTCATAAAAGAACAAACTGAAACTAGTAGGACTTTTCTTATTTTTCTTTTCTTAGCCTACCAGATGCAGAGGGATAACAGCTTAGTTGTTGTTTTCTTACCTGTTGGATTATAGGTCTTGGCTAAACTCTTCACCATTGGTTTTCAAATGGAATTATTCCATTCCACCCGTTGTTTGGTCTCTCCAAATTTTGTTAATCAGTTTTTGGCTTTCCTTTTCCTTTTTATCTGTTTGTTTGTTAAGAGAATGGATATGTTCATCTTATCTGTGAATCAGATGATGTTGACTAAAGCTTTCAATCAGAGGAAGCCTGGGCTGGTTTTTGTTTATGGTGTAATAAAAAAAGAAACACAAAAAGATACAATTTCTTATTAAAAGAAAAAATAGGAACTATTCATCCGTCTTTCGAGTGGCAAGAAAATTAGGAATTATTATGGGAGTTCCTCAAGGTGTTGATAGTCTTTTGCTGGTTCCTTTATTCATTCTTGCTAAAATTGTGTTGGGAGTAAATAATTATCCTGTACTCATGCAAGTATGCTTAGTGTCTATTATCGTGTGTGGAAGCTTTAATTTTCTGCGAAAACACTATGTGCCTTAGTTTGAATACTTTTTCTTGTTAATGAGAATCCTTTGACTTGAGTATATATATCTCTCTCCTTAATGTAGTTTCTTTCTTTCTAACTTTTTGGAAATTTGGAGCTAGGAACGTATTAGCTGAAAAAACCCATTTTAGACACACGCAGAGAACTAAATTTGTCACTTATTTCAGGAGGCTCACAAATTGCTCCAGCCTGTTGATAAAACTCTAAAAACTGCAGCCATTGAATTCGCTGAATACCAAGTAAGTTTTACAGTTCCTTCAGATTCTTTGAACAAATTTAATGCCTATTAGGCCCATCTTTTTAGTTGTATTTGGTCTGACAGCAATTATATCGACAACTCATTGTGGCATTTGTTTTTAAGGTCTGTGTTGATTTGTTTATCACTGCTCAAACCTATGTAGACATTGCTTCTCTATCAGTCATCCCAAAAACTACTGGAGGACAGGTGAATGGAAATTTATACATTTTTCCACTGAGTTTATATTGTTTTGTTTCCAGCCATTTACTTGATTTGTTTTGTCCCATTGTTAGGTGTATTATTATCACCCATTTTCTGCTCTTTCGGATCCTGCTAAGCTTGCAAATGATCTGCGATGGAACATCGCCAGACCGCAGGGCTTTGAAGCTGTAATGCGCGTTAGGTGCAGCATGGTGAGTTAAACACTTAAATTCATGTTATATGAATCATATCATGCGTGGATACTTATTTGAGAAAGCATACTGGACATCTTACTAAATCTTATTTGGCAGGGCCTTGAAGTTCAAGATTATTCTGGAAACTTTTGCAAGCGAATTCCAACAGATCTGGATCTTCCTGCGGTCCTCTCTCTCTCTCTCTCTCTCTCTGTTTTGTTTGTTTGTGCTGGCATATATACTAGCCATAGGGTAGAACACTAAATATTATTAAGGCTTTCTTTGGTTTGAGGTGGATTTTATTCTAGTAACTTCATTGCAACTGGTGTACAACTTACATTTCTTATTGAAAGGATTGGGTTGCCCTGTGCTCCTGTTGATTGAGCTCTCTTTGTGCAGATTGATTGTGATAAAACAGTTATGGTAGCTTTAAAGCATGTGGACAAATTGCAAGAAGGCTCTGAATGTTGTTTCCAGGTGGGAGTATTTTCATTATTTATGAAACTCTATACACACTATAGAGTGTATATTAAAGTTATATAAAATGGTCAAAATTTTGAAAAACAGTACATTTTGCCTGCAACAGTGGATCCTTCTATATATTCCAATAGTTGAATTTCACCTATCAAGAGGTGGGCTAACTGTTTTTAAAAAACATGCAGTCCGCTCTTCTCTACACCACTGTTTATGGTCAAAGAAGAATTCGTGTCTCAACTTTGTCTCTGCCATGCACCACCATGTTGAGTAACCTCTTCCGCTCGGCAGACTTAGATACTCAATTTGCTTGTATTGCAAAGCAAGGTAATTTATATTTTTGTACAATTCTTATATGTAGATCATTTATCGTTGTTTATGCTCTTATACTGGATTTTCCTTCTGGGTTGATCTCACCTACTCATTTTTCCTTTTGTAAGTTACCTGTGACATTTTCTTGTTTCTTTTTCTATTTGGTGGTGCATGCTTAATTCTAACCTTAATTGTTCCTTGACTGATTTTCTTTGAAGTTGTTCATGTGCCTATCAATTCTACTAGTTTTGATCGCATTTTTTGTTTGTTTTAACAGCGGCGAATGATATTCCTTCAACTTCCCTTGCACACATGAGGGAGCAAGTAACTACCTTTTGTATCAACATTCTGCATTCATATCGGAAATTCTGTGCCACAGTACAATCATCAGTTGGTCAGCTCATTCTTCCCGAGGCACTCAAGTTACTGCCTCTGTATGTACTTGGTATGTCATTATCTGTAAGAAAGTTATTCAGCGTGTGCACTAACATTATTAGGTTGCTGTATGGTTGTTTTCTTGAGGATATAATGTTTTGTATAGCATAGATGATTTAACTATATCAAATGCTTAATATGCTGAAGGTAGCAATTGCCCTGTGTTGGCATGTTTAGTCCTCATCATAGAATGAATATGCACAACCAAACAAATGTTATTGTGAATGCCATGTGAATCGAGTTCTAAGGTTAGAGTCGTGGAAATAGCCTCATTATTTATAAAGACCCATCACCGGAACCTTGAGATGCTGAACCTTTACTAAGTCAATGATGCTTGAACTTACTTTAGAGCAGTTGATCTGAAGTATAGTTCATCATGTGTAAGAATCGGAGCTTATTATTATGCACTTGTGGCAATTTTAGGCTCTTCACTTGGCTCTGTTTGTGGATATATATTGACTTTCTCCAGTTTGGAAATATTACTTAAGGATAATTCCATCTAAGTGATAGAAATGATTCAATTTGATTAAGTGTGATTTCTTTGGTTGCAGCTCTGATCAAAAGTACCGGATTGAAAACTGATGGGCGTATAGATGATAGGTCCTATTGGATCAATAAAGTTGCCATCCTGTCTATTACTCTGATGGTCCCTCTGGTATACCCAAGGATGATTGCTATTCATGATCTTGGCTCCAAGGTGCGGTTTGCCTCATTATCTTAATTATCTTGGCTCCAAGGTGCGGTTTGTACTCATATCTTCTTATTGTGTTTATAATGATTCTATTACTGAAACTGATAGGAAAATGATGGATATATAATTCCCCCAAGTATTCCACTTTCAAGTGAGCATGTTAGTGATGATGGGATCTACCTTCTTGAAAATGGTGAGGATGGTTTAATTTATATTGGAAGCAGTGCGGATCGGGATATAGTTGAACAACTATTGGGTATTGCATCCTTGGAAGAAGCTTCTCCTCAGGTTATATTTCTGTTTATTTCACTCTTTGTTTCTGCATTAAGTCGTTTCTTAAGGCTTAGTTACCCTTGAATTTCGTGCACGTGAATATCTTTGCCAACCTTATACTATGGTTTCACTAAATGGTATTACTCGATTGTTCAAGAATTCTTTTATGGAAAACAGAAATATGATATCTGGTTGACTAGTGAGATGCATCTATATATATATGTATGTATATATATGTATGTATATATATATATATATGTATATATGTATGTATATATATATGTATGTATATTGGTTGTCTGCAAAGTCTCTGAAATCTCAAAATGCCTGCCCTCTCCCTGCTCCTAACTGCCCCATTCCCCTCCCTTGTTGTCATCAATGCTTATCTCCTTTTTGTTTACACATGGAGTAATTTAATATTTAGTGGTGTATGCTTTCATGGTTTGGTGGTATTGAAAAATATTTCACGTCAACAAATTTTAAATTTGCACCTGTGTTGGAATATGTACTGATTTGTTTTTCTCCCAGTTTGTATTGCCGCAGTTGGACAATCCAATATCAACAAAATTAAATGCCGTGATGAATGAAATAAGGCGCCAACGATGTTCCTATCTTCGGTAGCTCTCTCTCTCTCTATCACACACATCATGTCGACGTGACATACATTGTATTCATTTTTTCTGACATTTTTTCGTTTCCGGTTTATGATTTGCAGTTTAAAGTTATGTAAGAAAGGAGATCCATCAGGTTAGTGACATAATATACTGTTTTTGGTTTTTTGTTTTGTTTTGTTAGCATATCATATTTATAACTTATAACCAAATAAAAGAAACAAATAAGTTTTCAAAGAAGACTTTGTGTGGTAAAATTACTTTTGCAAATGATTTTATGGAAAGACCTTCCAGCATTATATAAGTTCTTCTCTGTGCTCAGGTGCATCCATGTTCTGGTTAAATTTTCATTGTTTTTTCCCATTTTACATGTTTGAGATATTAATTGACTGGAGTTCTGTTTATATATATATACACCAGGAATGCTGTTTTTCTCCTATTTGGTAGAAGACAAGGTTCAAAG
>JAAGWI010033561.1:0-11025 GCA_012274505.1 Galium porrigens var. tenue
CATTGGGAAACTTCCGGAATCAAGATGAATGTGATTGTCTCTTACCGGCAGAGCGAGGACGAATAGTTTTTAGCGAGGAATGAGACTTTCTAGGGAATGATCACACTGTTGGGGGCGTAAGTCTAGTATTGTAGCTAGTATGCAGTCGGTTAGTCAGACTGGGATTTGCTGAAAGCGCTGCTAGCTACGACCACATCATCTATACCCCTGTTTTGTTTTTTTAGTTTTTAGGTTTCATATGGTGCTACCGCCATAACTACAGAGAATATTTAGGTTGATATATCTTTAGTAAATTCTCTGTAGTTTTCATATTGCCTCCCTTCGAGGAGTTACAGCCTTCGGGCTTCATGTTGTAAGCCTTCGGGCATCTATAGCCTTCGGGCTTTTCTTGGAGTGAGGACCCGTAAATAATCCTCTCATCTACAATGATGGTTTCAAATTAAATTTAAAAAAAAGAAAAAAAAGATTATATTAATGGTATCGATGATCGAATAAATGCTAAGTGCATGCCTTTATAATCACATTTTTAATATGCACATACAAATAATCTCACATGATACCATCTTCTATTATATTATAGAGGTTTGATCTCACAATAGCTTTAATTAATTTTGTACTTTGTTTTTGTCGTATCTGTACCTTTATTTCTGTTAAATATGTGTCCTTTCTTCTTAAAATATATCAAAACATCTATATATTATATTTTGACATATTCAAATTTAATCTAAGCCACATTTTAAGTTATGTTTACTGATTTTCTAATACTAACTATTTAATTAATTTTCTAATACGTGCTTAATTGGGTTTGTTAAAATATTGGACTGAAAGTTTGTCTGCCAACTTTAATTTTTTCTACGGGTCATTACTAGGCTAAACTGTTTTGGTTTCAAATCTGATTAACATTGCGGTATAGCGTTAAGGAGAAATCCGAGTCAAAGTAGTGCAATACTTACTTTAGGCGATTCCGTATATACCGTGTCGGTGCGGTGAAGAGAAATCTGAGTTAGAGTAGATTTAATACTCTCTTCTGGCAATTTCGTACATCAGATTTGTAGACCGCATGGGTTGGATAATCTTAGTTTAACTGTGAAAACAACTTGGAAAATCTCTTACTGGCTCCGAGTGGATATCCAAATAACGTCTAATGATATGGACGGGTAAGTGATCACAGAATAATCTTGGATTCCCGGCTTATTACGTGTTAGATAAACTTTCATTGCTTTGATGTTGTAAAAATGACCTGGAAAATCTCTTGCTGGCTCCAAGGGAAGAACCAAATAACGTCTAATGAGATTGACTGAAAAATGATTGCATCATTTGAGCGATAATCCAATATTTGCCAGTTTGTATCCACCTAGTTCGACCCGAACTTGTTGGAATTATATCTGGTTTTACCCACTATCTATTATGATACTCATTATTTAGTTTAGGCCAATTAGACTCTACTTATGGTTTGAAATGCAGAGATGTACTTATATTATTTTTTAAATATTTTTCTGAAATCTCACAAATTATCTCCAATTGAGAAGGTTTATTAATCATGATTTACTATTGTTATTTATTTTCGTTTGAGAGGAGGCATGAATAATCCTCTCTTTCAATAAATAAAAAATAATTGGTAAATCTTTTCATACTTAAAAGAGAAGGTTAAACAAACATGTTATAGGTTTCAAACCAAGACCAAGAATCCTAATCACCAACAAACTAAACTAGGTTGATCATAATTCCTAGATATTTTGCATATTTTTTGGGTGGCCAAATTTGTAGTTATCTCAAGAGACTAAATTGATTACTTTTAATTTTAGTACTGATAATAAAGGTAAACTTAAATTGTAAAAATCGATAATAGACTTTGCTCATGTTGATTTTTATGCAACCAAACAATGTCTATAGTTGTTCTCTCAAGTGTTCCAAAACCTCATGTGCTAGTGGCACATGCTCTCGATATTATTCTCTCACAATTTTAAGGAACAATGTTAAACCCTACGTAGCATAAATTGTTCGATTACATGTTAAAAGGTGATGAATAAATCTACATAGTAAATTCTATGAAGGTGGTCGTTTTTATATGCTACGAACTGACGTTGTAAATCTCTTCTTTTGTATAAAAAGATAATTTTTTACATTCTTGCTTGTAGTAAACTTCATGGTGCAATGCATGGACAAAATGTAGGTACACGGCTGTCATTTCTAAGATTAGACTCGTAGCAAATGGAGTATTTCATCTTTCTGATGGAAGAACCTGAATCAAATGAACTTATAGTAGTATTATTTGTTTTAGTACTATGTAATTTAAACAGTATAAAAGTGTCTTCTATTAACATGTTAGCCCCCACTTATGGGTGGTATGATGGCCAATTCATCTTTATCTTTGACAACAGTAGTCTCCGGAATGTATTCCTCATTCAGAGCTAAAACCATACAGCCTCTGATCTCTTCCAGACCAGGGAATCTGGAGATAACCTTATTCATGCAATCATTGGCAGTGCTTCCCGATGAAATGCTTAGTGGCATATCAACCAAGCCGGTCAAATCTCTGGCCCTTGCGAAGAATAAAACCTTTATCTCAACACATGAATCGCGAACAGTTTCCATCTCACTTTGTCTTAGGAGTTCTTCCTCCATGACAGAATACAATAAGCTGTCAGGTCTGTTTCTGTCAATTTGATTAAAAAACAAATCACTTAAACTAAAAGAATAAGCAATGCCAACAATATATACTATGAAGCAAACAATGTGAAATTGTAGGGATGTAAACAACTTCTTTTGTGGATGTGATAGTATATATCCACGCAAACTATATTTTACAACTCATATGTATAATTACTATCCAAATAATAATAATTTTGTTTGGTAATGTGTAACAGAATAATTTGAAGAACAGACATGATAAATGAAAACGAAAGAGAGCTATCAATACATATTCAGATCAGGTTTGAAGTTTAAAATCATGAGATTTGTACTATGGGGAGGGTCTGCGCCGTTCAGGGTCAACCCAAACCGTGAAAAAAATATGCACTCTGACGGTGGTGCACCAATATATAGCAAAATAAAATAAAAGTAAAAGTCGAGTAATAAAATGCAAGATAAGGCATAACAAATTCAACCTAAGTCCGAAAAAACAGTTTTACCATGTGTAAAGTTGTGAGCACGAACTGAGAACTTCACCTAATCTATGACCTACAATAACAAATCCAGAGTGTGGTTGTTTAACTCATATTTTGGCTGGTTTAATGCTGTAATTTGCTGCTGGACTGCGTTTTGAAACAGAGATGATGCAAGGAGTACTCTGTTGAAGGCTTTTAAATTAGGATGAAAGGCTTTTTATGCCTACTAAGGCTTTCAGGTTAGGCTGTATCTTGAGATTATGAACATAAATTATCAATTTCCAGAACTTATAATATTCCAAAAGAGGCCATAAATATGACCACGAGAACCCTCCAACCATTTATGTCAGAAACATTTAAACGGAAATAAAAAGGTAACGCTATTCACAACAGGGTTCAGCCACAACTGCATAGCAGGAAATCATAACTTATTTATGCTACACTTCTGTTGGCCTTATGTGTGCAGCACTAATCACAGAGACACTTATGTTAGCTTTATGTGTGCAGCATCAATTTCAGTCAACCTTTTAAGACCGGCAATTACGTGCAACCATAACATGTCACAGGAAACACAGAGACATCACCGGTATCGAAGCAAACAACAATTAAATACCACCACATCTGGATACACAAAGTCAATTTCCTGGAGGCAGGATACGCACACAGGGTGGAAAGCTACACTGCCATTACACATATAAGCAGCACAGGATACAAGAATGCGTAAACAGCCACAAACTGAATTAAATTTATAATTTCAAAGCCTTAAAATAAATAGCAAGCCAGGAGTTCTCAACTGAAGCATTAATAATAAGCTAATATCCAGGGGTGTTGGAGACAATGATAGCCCAATATGCTTCCACTAACAGTCCTTTTTAAAAGAATATATGAAAGTACTACAGCAACCAAAGAGCCAAAAACAAGAAGAAAAGAGAAAAAGCTGAATCATATTATGGTGTCTTTCTAATGCTCTATGTAATTTAGTAGCTGAATCATTAGGGGATATGATATACAATTAGGAGGATTGTAAAAAAGGATTAACAGAAAATAGCACAGCAAAGATAAGAGATATCATAATTTCAAGTCTGTGTCCCTATAAAGATGTTGACAAACCAATAAGCAGGGAAGTTCAATACAGAGTCTAGAGACTACACATATAAATGATACAGTTGCAAAATCAGAGAAGGCAAATCCATCCTTTTCTTTCTCTCAAACAGTCTACTAGGAAGGAAGAAGACAGAGTAAGAACCTTAAATGACTGAAAGATTCATTTTTTTGTGTTGCCAACTTGCCATGTGTAAAGATTCATTTTTTCTACCTATTGATTTTAGTTACTTTCTTACTACAAGGTTCCAACATAGTATCTATGGCTAAGAAAAAAACATCAAACCACTGTAAGCCAGCATAACAAATGGAGCACAGATACCACATAGGAAACTTAACAGACTTCTCATATCATCGTATACAATTCAGGCTATAATAGACTCAAACAATGAATATAAACATCAAACACAAACCCTCAAACACACAACCATGTAACACCTGATTGAAGGATTAACATTTAGTATAGCAAGCTTATCATTAACTTCCCCAACAGCACAACAAACGCTAAACGAACCGATTTAATTTCACCAGAGAACTCGTTCTGCAGATTGGAAAAGATGGAAAATTGGCAGTTAGCTAACCTGGAAAGGAGGGCGGTGTCAACGGCGGCGAGGGAGAGATTTCGACCAGGAATACGGAATATTTATATAGCTGACCCATATTTTTCTGAAAACCCGGAAATGACCCGAGAGATTTATGTAAAAATCTGTGCTTTTTACCTTTTTCTATTCAAGACAGTGAAGAGAGAATGAAAACTGAGTTTACCTCTTTGCAGAATGAAGAATCAATTGAGGCTGCTCAATCAGAAGCACAGGCTCTTAATCGAGCAGTTAGAGGTAAATAATACGTTCTGTAGATAATCTCTAAATTCTTCCTGATGAAGTTCAGATGTATAATTCAATATCTGCATAACAGAACTGTATATTTCTCCATGTCGGATAAGTTGTTCCTGAAAAGTGCTCTTTGTTCTAGTAACTAATTATTCCATTGGGCTATGTAGGTTTGTTCTTTAGATTATTGGTTGTGCTGCTTGTTCTATTTTCTTTCTATCTTTTCATTCAAGTTAACATTTCATTAGTTATTCTAATGTTTTGGAAAGTAGATATTAGCTGTTCTTGATTTGCATGGTAGATGCAGATGTATTCTGCTTTCTTTTCTGGTGTTTTATTCAATAATTTCGCTCCACATTCTGCTTTATCTACTTTTTAGAACCTTAGCATGTTTCTCTTTCTAGATGTTGTGTCCCACACTGCTTACGTTTCAAATGAATTATTTGGTTATCTTCAATCCCTGATATAGCATTCTGCAAATCTATTATACTCATTTGTTTGTATGTTACATGGCTCTACGTTTTAGAGTTTCTCATTTGAAAGGCTATGCTTTGTTTCATAAAAATATGAAAACGATGGTAACAATGTCTTTTAGCCAATATGTCATACCTTGGATCTTTCATTGTCTCCAAGTTTTTAAGTGTCCATCTATATCACTGAGTTGACGTGAAGTCATAGGATCTAACTATTTTGAGATACCACATAAGTAATGAGGACTTGTTACAATGCCATTATTCTCTTGAACATCTGATTACTGTATCTATAGACTTGATGAAGTATACTTGGTGCAGGAATATTGCAGTAATCTTTTTTCATCATTCTTTTATTTGTTTCCCCTAAACTAGCTTGTCTAAGGTTTAATTATAAAATGAAATTAAAGGCTGTGGTTTTATGATCATCGCTTAGAGAACTATGGACCAAACTTGTACTTCCGTTATAAAATGAAGTCTTTAATTGGTTTTCAAGAGCTGAAGGCTCGAAGCAAATGTAATTAATAATTCAACCAAATACATTGGTGATTAATGAATTTGTATCCTAATTTATTTGTATTGTGCTTGCCCGGGTCTTTTCTGTTATAATAGTTTGAGGTTTCTTCATGTTGAGGGACTAAAATCTTCAGCAACTAAACTTCAAAATTGTCTACCTCCCCATGATTTATCTTTGACCCAGTAGTTAAATGGAAATGAGTTTCCATAATAATGCATGAGTTTTACTCATTGTTGTAGCATTGTTGGTTTTTCAGACTCAACTGAAAAGGGAAGTCATATTGGAAAGTGTTTCTGCCAAAATTCTGTTATATGGTAAGAGAGAATGTAGGCATTAAATATATCAAAACTTTGCAAATATGGGCTCAATTGTTTGTGTTGCTTGATATGTATGCATGGTGGTCATCTAGGACAAAAGTTCTCCTGTTGTATGCGGAAGTGTTGGTTCTACATAAAATTGAAATACCTTGTATTTGGTTCAGTTAGTGAGAGAGACGCTTCCAAAATGCCGAGATGTTAAGGACGACAAGATATGAAATATTAGCTTTTAATTGTGTTGTGTCTTTCATCAGTATTAGGCTCATATGATTTCAACAGTATTTTACTTGCACAAACCTTCTGTCGTAATCAGATTCTCTTTTCGATGATATCATATATTGAGCAGCCCTAGTTTTTGGACCCAAAATGATTTAAACAGGTTTACAACATTATATGCAAGTTTTTATCTCAAAAGTGAATTTGGTGATGCATCTATATATACCAAAAGCTATCAATGTCAAAGGCCTTTTAAAACATAAGTACGCATCGTGTTCTAGTTTTTTCCTCTCAATTGTATTGTTTTTTTTTGCTAGCAGTCTCTAAAATTTTGAGGCCTTATTTTTTGGAATTTCTTGGGCAAGTTTAGCTGTGCAATATTTTCATTTTAGTTGGTTTGCTGCAATATTATATTCCTAAGTAAATTCTACATGCATTGTGGCATGTACTGTTTTACCTGAATATTCCTGCTATGAGAGACCTTATTTTTCTTGACTTTGGCACTATTTTATATTTTGTAGACTTTAAAGGTTGATTTGGAGAACGCAGTTGTTGATGAGAGCCAAACGAAATCTAAAGGGGTAAATCCTAGATCGAGGCAGAACAAGTACAGTGGTAAGATTAATTCAACTAAAAGTCTCATATATCTTAATTCCATAGGAAATATAGTTAGATAGTTGGCTCTTGTCTGCGCGACAGGGAGAAATAAAGATCTATAAAAGTAGAACAAATGTTAAAAATAATTATCAGAAAGGAAAATATATGCGTTAAATGTTGGAAAATTATTTTAAGAACCAAGTCTTCCTAAGTTGTTGTAATTAGGTGTGTTAGAGTTGATGGATTAAGATAATGAACAACAAACCAATGGAGACTTGATTTCTTGAATTTAGAGTAAAACTGACAGCATGGTCTGAACTCAAGATGGAACTGGTGCTGCTTATGCCTGCAACACCAGCAAGTTCGAACTAGAAGTTGCATGCTTAAGAAGAATAAGAAAAATAACGTTATCCCTTCAAAAACGAACACTTCTTAAGTCAATGATCCAACTATGTAAAGACGAATGTTTTTCCTATCAAACAGATGTGACAAATTAAGCAAAAGACAGATGCCGTGTAGAAAATTATCATATTGTTACTCCGCCTGCTTTTCTTACTAAACAGAAACCTAGTCTCAGCCTTCATCTGTGTCAGTTTAGGCCCCTTTATGGAAGTAGAGCTTTCCGGTGACATGAAGGACTGCCACAAAGGCGATGAAGCCAATGCTCATCACAAGCACCACATTGGGAGAAATCTTGAGCCCTGGTGCATCATCAGTATAAAATTGCAGCATATTACCGCCTGCTCCAGCTGATGCCCCGCCTCCTCCGCTGCTGGTGGTCCTCCTCCTGCGCATGTTGGCGGCAGCAGCTGCTGCTGTGCCTCTCTGAGGACCTGTTCCCAAAGCCATACCTATGTGCCAACCAATTCAAACTTTCACTACCAAGAATTTCACATCAAACATCATACCATTACTAAATTATAATTAAAAGGTAAGCAACAGAATTCATATAAAGGCAGAGACATCAAAACATCCAAGCCAATATCAATGAGCCAACTCGAACTTCCAGAACCAAGAATCTGATAATCTCATCAAAGATCATACGACTACTAAATTACAATGAAAAGGCAAACCACAGATTTAACATAAAGGTAGAGACATCAACATCCAAGCCAATATCGATGAACCATTGCTACTCTAAAGCTTCAGGACAAGCCTTACACAACTCTCTTCACAAAAATACGCATCCGAAATCAACAAACTCATTCAACTCAATTAATCGTTCTCTTTTAACAAATAAAAAACTCAATGTACATACAACTATACTGCCAACAATATTACCAATTGACTTTATATCCACAACAAAAAAACTCAATTTTTCTTAAACACCATAATAAGCTTATAACTCATCAATAATTAATCACAGATTCATCACCTCAATTAAACATAGCCTACACAACAATCAACCAACAATCAACCCTAAATTTCCTAACCCCACGGATCATTGATTTCGAGTACAAAATCAAAAATCCGGACCGATCTAGTATGTAATAATTCAAGATCATAATGCAAAATCCAACTCAGATCCGCTCAGAAACACAAAACGTACGAAATCACAATAACGATTGAATGCATTACTGACCTGCTAGTTAAAGTTTTCGGAGGAACGAAATTGGGATTGATTGCAATCGGTATCGGAGCTCTGAGATGTTTGACGAAGAACGCGGTTAATTTTACACTATAAATATGGGCACTGGACCACGTACATCAACCAATAAAACCTTGTCACGTAAGGCCCAACTCGAGCAGTTATTTTGGATTTTTTTTTTTTTAAATACGTTATTTTGGAAATTTACTATTTCATGTGTGCAAGTTGTAGTATTTGTTAATAATGGTAAAGTACATAAAAACTACCGTAGATACGATATAATAAAGTAGAGGGAGGCGGAGGGAGGCGGAGGCTTCATCCGCAAACAAAATAATTAGTGTTAAAATTTTGATTTTTTTAAAAATATATATTATTATATTTAGCTAAAAAACTACTTAATTTTACTAAAACTAGTACTAAATTTATAAAAAAATTAGTTAAATTTTACGTTAGCATCCACCAACAATATTTTCTGGCTACGCTCCTGAAAGTAGATGTTATATTTAATAATATTAGATACAATAATATTTTGACTTAATTATCTATTTAATTATTCAGTTAAAATTTTACATTTTTGATTGATTTATTTTTGTTGATACAATTGATACAGGGAGTAATTAAATTTTTGGTCAATCTTTCAAGTTTCTTTAGCCAATATTTTCAAGTGGAGAATGAAATTTTAATCTCATGTATTGAGTTGTTTTAGTTTTTAAGTCACTTACAATTTTAAAATAAATAACTCAAAATAAATTAGACATTCAAGAAGTATGATTTATAAAGTTAATGCAAATTTAGGGATGCGATGACATTTCTAAAAATTCAATATTATACCGACACTTAACAAAGAACTTGGGAAACCTTTATGACAAAATCTTGTTTAGCACGGTCCTAATTAGGACTTAGGGGTATATAAGACTTTATGTGTGTTTTGGAATTGTTAATAAATTTCAGAGTAACATTTTAAAAGGCGCTGAAATTCAGGGGCTAGTGTGCAATGAATGGATATAATCCATCTTCTCCAGCAGTAACCATCCCTTGCGATTCTCCGGCAAGCACAATCTTCTTCGGCCATCTCTCCAGATCACTACGGCTCCATTTCTTCGTCACAAACGTTCGATTCGGATTTCGTTGGATGTAAGATTCGTCGGAAATTTGGAGTAGGTTTAATCGTCGCTGGGGCAATTGCTTCGTCATTGTTGGGGGTTTTCGATGGGCAGAAAACTTTTTCGTCATTGTTGGAGTAGACGTCGTCCTGGAGTTGCGATTTACCGGCAGATGAGCGAATTCGATTTACCGACGGCACGATTTGGTTTCATTCCGGTAGTTCTCGATTCACCGGCGAGTCCTCCAGGTTGATTTAGAATTTGGCCCGACTATCATAATAGGGTGATCATATAAACAGATCTGAATTCCCGATTTACATATCTCATTTAATATAAATTTACTAAAATAATCCTTATAAAATAATACAGTACTAGTACTTTAGACAATTTTCTATTTACTAACATTTTATTTTTAGTAAATTCACAATACATGGGATCTCATTTAGTGAATCATGTATTTGTATATACGGGTTGTGTTATAATAATGGGTTTGTTTGTCAGTGGCCTACAGTAGTATTCAATTCCTTTTCTCAAAAACGTTAAAATAAGTATTCAATTCCTTGATGTTTTCATTAATTTTCTTTGATTATGTACAATTTTTGTACGACATTTTTGCTACATATTTTTAAAAAGGTAAAATTCAATTTATGATTTTTTAGGGAATCATAATGATGTTTTATGATTTTAGGATGGTGATAAAGAAATCATGAATGATGTATTTATTGGTATGTATAATTTGATTTTTAATTATTTTTGATGATATATGTGAATGATTTTTTTTTTAAAAAAAACGCGTAACTAGTTTCAAAAACTCTCTGTGAACAGTTGCTTCACCGAAAAGCAACAACCCAGATCCATTCTCTCCGGCGGGGTGGTCTCGTCGCCGGCGTCATGGCGCCGCGCCTCGGCCACCCCCGCCACCCACCAACCTAAACTAGATAAAAGCCACCCCATCTCCCCCCCTTCGACGAGATATCCCCACCTCCGCCTATCTACGATGCCGCCGACGCAGCCCGTCCAACGGATGCCGTCGCCGCCAGCCCACGATGGACAGACCATTTCTGCTGCCTCAGATCGACCCGATCCACAGGCGTTCCCAGATGGCCGACGCAAAGCAGCCACGATCTCCGACGGAGCTCATCCGACGAGGGAGCTCACCGTCCAGAGCCCGTTTAGGAG